>JAFEMH010005860.1:0-146196 GCA_022495995.1 Adenophora triphylla var. japonica | reverse complement strand
CTTGAGAACAAAATAATGACTTGATCTTGAAATCTCCTTAGAAATTGTTATCACAAGTATTTGTATTTTCTATCTATCTAATATCGGTAGTTTCTCTCTAATCATTCGTTGTTTTAGACTGATCACTAGGGTCCTATTTATAAAGGAGGGAACTCTTCAATCGGGTGCAACCAAAAGGTGCCTTTACGTGCGGTCAGCGTTTTGCGCGGCCGCGTCAAGAGTTGCACGGCCGTGTGACCCTGGCGCCGATTTGAATTTAAGTCTTGACACTTCGCACGGCCGCTCCTATATAAGGCACGGCCGCTCCATAAGATGACACGGGCGCTCCCTCTTCAAGACACGGCCACTCTATAATTTAGGGCCAAAAATGGCCTGAAAAGGCCAAGTGCACGGCCGCTCCATCTTTCTTTGCACGGCTCTGTAAATTTTAACTTTGTGTGCTTGATTTGGTTGGTGCTCTCCCAAGTCTTTTGCCTTGAAGTGTCCAAGTATCCTTTTGATAAAAATGAACCTAAAACCTGTCTTAAAAAGCAAGAAAAATACCAAAAGCGTAAAATCTAAAAAATAAGGAAAAGGAACTAAAAAGTATATGAAATGAAATGAGAAATGATGATTTATGCAATAAAAAGTATATAAAAATAAGGATAAATGACTATATAATAGTCACTTATCACACAACAATAGGGGATCTAGTTCCCGGGGTACTTGGATTAACAAAGTCCCGTAGGGTCCTAGCAGGTGTTTGCGGTTCTCCGTCCATGTGTTTATCCAAAGTTTCTCTAAATCTCCTTAGTCTTTCGTGAAAGCCTCTTTCAGGTTCCGGATCAAAGTTGTCAACGAATGTCCGAGACCGTTTCATAAACTACAAGAAAAACACTTGGAGAAAAATTAAACGTAACAGATTATGGGACAAGAAAGCAAAATAGTAAAAATAAAATAAAAACTAAAAATTTGTAGTAAAGACAAAAATAAAAAGTAAACCGTTGTCCCCGGCAACGGCGCCAAAAACTTGTTCGGTCGAAACCTAACGGTTTTATTTTATATCCATAGCGCATGGGCTATTATAATATAAGCGGGTGCAAGTACGAGTCGATCCCACAGAGACGGGGGTTTACTTTAAGGGATATTTTTGTCTTTAGAAAATATAGAAAAAGATTGAGGGTAGATAAAACTTGTTTTAGAATAGCAGAGAGAGCATAAACGAGAAAATACTTTAATTGAAGTCTTATAAGCGAAGCATTCTTGGGATTGGAAATCATACGCAAATTCTTATTCATCAAATTGTCATTTGTCTTAGAAATAAAAGGTTTTCATAAAAAGCAAGGATGGTATGTTAGGCCTACGCTATTTCGGGCTAAGACAATAGCGTTTGTATTCTTCACTAATTATGTCCTAGCGTTTGAGAAATCCGTTTATGTTTGCCCCCGCCTGTCACAAACGGGCATTCCGGCTTATCTCTAGTGACCATAATTAGTAAGAATCCATTGGGACGGAAGTCAACATACTTTCCATTAAAAAGGAACATCCACTAGGCCATTGAACTACTCTCGTGATCAATGAACCTAGTTTCTTTATATGGTTAGATCAATCGAGATTCTCCGCTAGGTACTTCTCTCAATTGTTTGAATCATACAAATTGGATATCGCCAAAATGTAAGGCATTTAGAGAATAATATAAAGAGATTGTTTTAGATGAAGAAAGAAGACAAGACTAAACATTTTTAATGATGAATAAGCATGCTTTTGAGTTTCCAACCCCAAGAATATGGGGGATTACTCACAAGCCATTAATGACATAAAAGCATAAATAGAGATTGAGTAAGAAAGACTTATGATTCTTTGAGAATGATGCTTCACTTTTATTGCTTTTCCTCGAAGGGATTCCAAGAACAAATAATGACTTTGATCTTCAAACTTCTTTGGATAATTGTTGTTACAAATCTTTGTATCTTCTCTCTATCTAATATCAGTAGTTTCTCTCTAAGAATTCGTATCTAAGGCGATTACAAGGGTCCTATTTATAAATGGAAGGAGACTCTTCAATTTGGTGCCATCAAAAGGTGCCTTTACATCTGCGATCCACGACTTGCACGGCCGTGTCAAGGATTTTGCACGGCCGTGTCCTCTTTGGCGCCAGATTTGGATTTGAATTTGAAGACTTGCACGGCCGCTCCGGATATAGGCTGCACGGCCGCTCCTGTTTAGCACGGCCGGAGCCTTTCGGTGCTCGGCCACTCCATGGGCCAAGATGGCCGGCCATAGCCTAAGATTGCACGGCCGCTCTGGTTTTTCTTTGCACGGCCGCTCCGTGGTTTTCAGCTTGGAGTGCTTATTTTGCTTGGTTTTCCTTCATCTTTTTGGACCAAAATGTCCATGTATCCTTTGTATATATAAAAAGACCCTAAAACCTGTCTAAAAAGTATAAAACATACCAAAAACGTAAAATCTAATAAAATAACAAAAGTAAGTAAAAAGTACTAAAAACTAAATGAAAAGTGATGATTTATTTGTGTAAAAGTATATAAAAACTAGGATAATTGACTATATAATAGTCACTTATCAGCCGCCAGCCTCAATCCCGATGGCACCTTCACCGTGGAAGAAGAAGAGGATGCCAATCCCACTCTCAGTCGCCCTGATTACTCCAGAATGCCACCACCCACCTTCTACGGTACTACCACCAGAACCCATGCTTCTCGGTCTTGGGACGGCCCGGCTCCCGGCCGCTGACACGGGATCCATGCGGCGGAGCGGCACAAATCGATTCGCCAATTCCTCAGTGGGGGCAAAATCAGTACGGAATGTCTTCTCATGGTTGGGGTTATCTCGGAGTGCCACAGCTAATTGGGATCCCGCCTCAGTTTGGAACCGATCAATCCGGGCCTTCGCAGAAACAGTTCAAAGGGCCACAGCAACAGTTCGGCATGCTTCAACAGCCGTCAGGAGCCCCTCCTCAGAATGATGCTAGCTCAGTTGCTCCTCACACAACTTTCACAAATCCATTTCTCACTCAGGGTTCGATGGGTTACCAAACCTCCATCCCGGTTTCATCAGAATCACCAGGACCGCATTACCCCCCCGGGTTATACACCATCGCCCCGGCCCATTGGCCATGCAATTCAACAATCGGGGACGGCGGCACCTAAGCCTACTTATGGGTCTCACCCCGGGAATCCAAGCTACCCGGCTACATCGGAACTGCCTCCACCCACTTTGCCAGTTGAAAATCAACAGCAGGCCGCAAGGTTCTATCCCTTCGCCCAGGCTCCTACTCGCCTGCTCCCAGGGCAATTTGGGCCCAGGACGAGGTTTTCACCTACGTCCCCGAGATCGGCCGTTCCCTCCACCGATCCACCGCCGGTGGTAGCTCCTCTCTCTAGCTCGATCCTGGTTTTGAACGCCATGGTTCCACCACAAGATCCTCATCTGCTTTAGTTCATGGAACAACATAAGGAAATGAAAGCGCAGATTCTTTGAATTGACCGCTAAAGTACGCCTTAGGCCTACGGACCGGACTCCATCATTCCCTGCCTCATAAATTTGTTATGCCGAATCTGGACCTCTTTGATGAGTGCTGCATGCCCGAAAACTCATGCGGACACGTATACCTTGGCGATGAAGGCGAAAGGGTGTACCGATCAATTGATTGGGCGACTATTTCGATCCCATCTTTGAAATCCAGTGCCTTAAAATGGTTCTTCCGCTTAAAACCCGAGGCAGGGGCTACATGGGACCGGATTACTAATGCCTTCACGAGAAAAGTACAAAGCTAACTTGGAGTGGGAAACAAATAGAGTTGATCTGCGAGACAGCGGTGCGGCGTCCAGACGAGAATGTTGGGGATTTCTACAAGTGTGGAATGCGAAACTCGGTGAGATGGCAATCCCTCCTTCGAAGAGGAACAAGCTGGACATCTTTCGGTCATGCACGAAACCACATCTAAGAGCCTCCCTCAGTCACTTCCCGTACTCAGACTTACGGGCCATGGTTAATTCCGCAGCTAAGTTTGAAAAAGCTTACAATCAACAGCCGGTTGCTGCACACCTTCTGAGATATCGGGCTCCTCCTTCAAACCGCCCTGCTCTGCTAAAGGCAAAGAGGTGATTAACTACGAGGGACAGGAATGTAATAACACAACTCCTTTTGCTCCCGGAAAACCGGTAGAGCCTAGGCCACGGGTCATGAACCTCGAAAACTTTGGAATGCCTGCGAACGACATCTTTAGGGGTGGTGAAAGAAGGCTTGCTTTGCGGCCTTTGGAGAATTTCCAACCCGGGAATCCGAACGCTCTGTGGATACCTCAAAGTATTGTGCTTTTCATCAAGCCCACGGACATCGGCGACAAGCGCTTCACTCTGAAAAAGGCGATCCAAGGCTTGATAGAGCAAGGAAAGTTGGAAGGCCCCGAAGGGCCTAATACGATCAAAAATCCTGCGCAAGGAACCATAATCGGGTAAATATGATTGAATGCGGAGAACCTTCGCATGCCCGGGAAGATGCCGATGAAGGTCCCCAAACACCCATGGCCAACCTTGTCGAGGATCTGAGGTCGGATTCCTCTCAACCTTGAGGATGATGAACAAGTCGGCCCACCTTGGTCTCATGTCGGAGATTTCTTGCAAGAATACGAGGCCCGCCATTTCTCGGATGAAGGAAAGGCGATACTAAGAAGCTGAGGTTGTTCCGGTCAAAACATGAGAAAACCATTTACACAAGATGGTTAGAACAATCGAGAAGAATCGAGCAAGAAAGCTTCGGGCGGGCACTGTCTTGGGGCTTATCGGCAAAGAGGTAGAAGAGCATGCGGAGCTAGTACACACGCAAATTGGGGGAGGAGAAACCAAATACGATCCAGAAGACGGTGACGAAGAATCGAGAGGAGGAGGATTCCTTCTATATCACACTGGAGTCAAATACGTGCCACCCCCTCTCACTCTTCCCACGGTTTACGGGAGGAGAAGGCGAGTCACAATTACCACTTAGGGAATGGGAGCATATGACAATTTTTGCGGCTGCACGCACCCGTATTCTCCCAGCAGACTTGATCGGCGTTCCCTCTCGGCCGAAATCCCGATAGTATGGGAGGATGATTCCGATGACAGCGATGACGATGATGATGACGAGAGCGAAGAGTCAGCGAGGCCCCAGATCCGGAATCAATGCGGAACAATCAGGCCGGAAATAATGTCATGGGAGCCAGACACAATGGTTGGTTGTCAACGGCGACGATGAAGAGACCACCGGAAAATGCAAGTCGGATGCCAATAGGGACGGGCCCCCAGAAGCGCACCTCGTAAGATGCACTGTGGTCGGTGTCGGATACTTCAGAAGATGAGGGACAACAAAGACCGTGCCCAGATCCGTACACATCCGAAATCCTAGAACACAATGTTCCTTATAAGAACCTAGCCGGTGAACGGAGAGGGTTCATTGAAGCACTGGTCGAGAATGGAGGGTTTCAACGACCGGAAGATGAGGAATTCGTGAACGATCATCGGATCTTTTCTTCTTTCTCGAACGGATGGCATAACAACCGTGAGGGTCACAACCGGCCGCTTGAGCACGGCGAGTGCACAAATCCTTGAAAAGGGTTATTGATCTAAATGTCTCCCCAGTGGCTTTCATACCTATGGATCCACATGACGCCTTCCTAATTGCTCCAGTGCCCTACAGTGGACCCCGGGTGCTCCTTATTTGGACCCAGATCTATCGAGCTGCTACATCGAACTACGAGGGGGAACGTTGCCTATCCTTTACTTGTGGCTACCCTACTTGCAAGGGTGAAAGAAAGAAGATGTATGATGAGATGGAGGCTGATAGCCGTAAGACCGAAGACACTTCGGAAGACGAATATGAAACCGAGGACATGAAGGACATGAAGTTTCTGGGTGCGAGCACGTGGATGTCTTAGAATTCAACACTTTGCCTACCATGCTTTGGGGAAAGGGTTTTCGGGCATCCGATCCGGGCGATAGTCGAGGATACATAGAGAGAGGAAACTAACTCCCGTCCTCCCCAATGAGAAAATAACCATGGTCAGATCAAACCCGCCCCAAAATAAAGTAACCCTCCTTGTCAGGGTTACCCAAGAAGAGGTCACCTTCCCCGAATGTATTTCGGCTCTCGAGAGAAGTCACGGAAGCCGGCATGATACCGGATGCGCCCACACGAGTGCTATAATCATCTCCGGCTACGAGTATTACGAGAAAGGAACCGAGAATGGTTGCACTATCACAGGGGATGAAATCGAAAAGCCGTAGAGCCACGAGAATAGCAACTCTTGTTGTATGATAACTATGAGCAAGGCGAGGCTATGGGAGCGAATCGGAGGACGCCACAGCTCTTTGGGCCATCCGAGGGGCAACAACACAACCCCGGACTCAAAGCAGTGACTTGGGAAGCGGTTATAAGGGCCGCCCGGGAAGGAGCCGGTGCGGACTCAAGCTCGGCCCCTCACCGTTGCTAGACTCCGTCGGGCCCGGTGGCCGATAGCCAAAAAGGCTCCCAGTTGACCTTAGCGGCATTGAAGAAATCTAGTCAAGAAGCAGGCGATGAGGAAGTCGACTGTTGACCCGATCCGGGTAAATCTTCCAAGGGAATCCCAAGACGAGATAAGAAGGTAGCGAGATCAAGCATCAGGAGAAAACCGTAATCCCGGTGTCAAGGCAGTAGAAGCTCCTAACCACGAGAAAGAAGACCCGTGCTCACCCGGTTAAAGCAAACACGAGGCTGACATCTCTCTATGGTCCCTGCTCACCTCATCCTATCCCCACAAGCTAAAGCTAGAAGAAAGCCTGGCTCGCACTCTAGTGCCTATCGATGCTACTCCCGATGACGTGGTGCAATTAATTGGGAACATCCACTATGGGAACATAATCACTTTCACAGATCTCGATCTCCCTCAATTCGGGACCAATCATAACGAGCCTCTCTTCATCACAGTCCAATTGGATGAACGACGCCTCCCTCGGGTCCTGGTTGACAATGGGTTCGGAATGAATATTCTTCCGGCAAAGATCATGAGCCTGCTTAACATCAAGTCCACAGACTTGAAGCCTTCCTCCCTCACAGTCAAAGCTTACGACTCGACATCTCGAGCAGTCCTTGGAGTTGCTACTTTGGACCTCTGGTTTGGCTAGAAATTGATACCTGTGGAATTCCAGGTTATCGACATCCCGATCACTTTTAATGCCTTATTGGGAAGACCTTGGCTGCATCAGGTCAAAGGGGTCGCCTCAAGCCTCCACCAGTGTGTGAAATTCGTCTCGAATGGGGACACGACAACCATTTACGGGGATTTAGTCACCTTGGAGGGCACGGATACGGGTGGAATACCTATTACGGAAATCAAACATGATGAGGAAGGTCGCATGATAACAGGCTTCACGGTCGAGCCTCCGAAGGCCCAAGTTTGCAACGTAGATCTGACGATCACTCGGGATAAAATCCTCAGGTCTTGAAAATGATGAGAAAGATGAGCTATCTACCTGGCCTCGGTCTAGGGAAACACCAACAAGGAACTCAAAAACTCATCGAGGTGAAAGGACGAAAACTTCGCCACGGCACAGGATATGAGGCCACCTCGGTGGACACCGCGAAAGAAAAAGAATTTGCTCTACAAAGGAAAGAAGCTATCACGGGAAGGGTCCAGGTCGACAATCCTAAATCTCTCCCTTTCAGTCCTAATTTGGTGACTACTTTGTAAAGGGTCCCACACAGCCGGGTAATGTCACGAGCCCACTCCTACGAAGGGTGGTGAAGCTACGAGGATAGCCTCAACAAGTTCGGGAGCCAAAGCTAACCCGATCCGTAGAATGTTTGGACCTACCAGATACCGGGGCTACCACTACCATGAAGAGTGAGTACACTTTCAAAGGCGTGCCAAGCCTAGTGGAGCAGTTCGAGAAGCTCACAACCACAATTCCGATTATCCGGGAAGGACCGAAGCACGAGTTTGAATTGACAATGCCGAAAGCGAAAACTGCGGAAGTCTTCTCGAGATGATTGGGATGGTCCGATTATGCAGCGATTATTCGGGGAAGAGGTCAGTGCCGGACACGATTGATTTCATCTCAGTCAAAGAGATGGTAGCAATGATCGAGGAAGGAGGACGAAGCGAGTACAATTCCCGAGTCATGAGGTCAGCGGCGATGCCATTAAAGAATCGGGAAACTCTCTTGGGCCCGTCCGCGACCAAAGAAGAAATGATCACCAAGCTTGGATTGGTCCCCGTCCCTTTGTGTCAATCTAGGTAGAGTCCTCAGGAGTCCCTCATGGTCAAGATTAA
This sequence comes from Adenophora triphylla var. japonica, assembly GCA_022495995.1. Classification (NCBI taxonomy): domain Eukaryota; kingdom Viridiplantae; phylum Streptophyta; class Magnoliopsida; order Asterales; family Campanulaceae; genus Adenophora; species Adenophora triphylla. The sequence continues at coordinate 137,909 of JAFEMH010005860.1, read as the reverse complement.
GTCTCTAGAGTCGTCAGAGCGGCCTTACGCTGAAGACTACTGAGTGCGTAGCAAATCTTGTACTTCCTTTCGTTCCTAATGAAATGACGAACCTTTCTGAGTATCCCTTGATTGCCACTTTAACTAATGATAAATTAATTAATAAAAAAAAACATTTAATAATAATTCATTAGATAAAGAAGCAGACACATTAAATAAACAAAAAAAAAGAAGAGAACAAAAATCTTTAAGCAGGTTGTTCGGAAAGAGGAAAATCGAGCCCAAGCTGCCGAAGAGATTTTGACGAGTGTGAATCTGGAAACTGCGGAAGAGCTTAAAGAGACGCAGATTGGTAGTTTCTTCGAAGGAACTGAAAAAGGATGCCCTACAAAATCCTACAAAATCCTCAACTCAAAGAAAGTAGCCCTCTTCATCAAAGAAAACATCATATACGGGTTGCCAGCCGAAATCATCTCAGATAATGGATCCCACTTCGAAGGGGAATGCGACAGGCTGCTGACGGAATTCAGAATAACCCGTCACAAGTCATCTCCCTATAGGCCCCAAACCAACGGAGCCGTCGAAGCAGCAAACAAGACTCTGGAAAACATCATCCGAAAAATGGCTGTCCGAGGCAGAGATTGGCCCGAGAAGCTACACCTGACACTCTGGGGCTACAGGACATCAGTCAGAACTGCAACAGGGGAGACACCATTTGCCCTCACCTACGGGATGGAAGCCATGCTCCCAATCGAGCTAGAGATTCCCTCACTCAGGTGTCTTTGTTGGAAAGCGAATCAATGAGGTCGAATGGCTCCAAAGTCGCCATGATGAATTGGCTCTACTAGATGAACGCCGATTGAAAGCCATGGAACACATCCGAGCCTACCAAGGGAGAATGGTCAGGGCTTTCAACAAGAAAGTGAGACATCGGGAAATCAGGGAAGGTGATCTCGTCTTGAAAGAGAAGCCCCCAGTCCGCATCAACCCGCTTGGCAAATGGGAGCCTGTTTGGGTCGGACCATATGTCGTTCAGAAAATCTTCTCCGGAGGAGCCATGCAACTCGCAGACCTCGACGGAAATCCTTTTGTGCACCCAGTAAATGGCGACAAGCTGCGCAGATACTACGCGTAAAACACTGAGTCAAAAACAAAAAAAAACAAAAAAAAACAAAAAATATATATAAAAAAAAGAGTGCTAAAAGAGTAATACCCAACTAGGTTGAAAACCCGAAAAGGGCGACCTAGGTAAAAAACAGGGTTGCACCAAAAAAAAAAAAAAAACAAAAAAAAAACTGGTCGAACTACGGAGACTGAGCCCTTTGTCAGAAGGGAACGTGGCGGCGGAAACGGTTCGGTCTAAAACACAAATAAAAGTCATACTTTGACATCAATACACTGATCAGACCATGAAAGCGTCTCGAAAAACTCTAAAGCAATTCACATATTCATTACAGTTAAAAGCTTTTTGATGAGTCTAAGCTCGGTTCATTCCTACAACTGGCAACTTTGCTAAAAGAAACTAAAATACATAATCAAACTAATGTGTCTGCTACAACAAGAAAGGGATACTCGGAAACCTCGAGGTCACTCTAAGCCGCTTGTACTGGCATCCCCTCTCTTCTTCCCCCTTCGGGTCTTCTTCCTCTGAACAGGAAAAATGTCGGTCTTCCTCCTACCAAGCTCTGGTGTAGGGACAGGATCTATCAAATCAGCCTCTATCAGGGCCTTAGTAGCCCTAGCATCATCTCTCATCTCCTGTAGCCGAGCTGGTAACATAGGAGCCCTCCTCTCCTGTCTCTTGACATAAGCCTCATAGTCGGTCACAGTATCTCCGCTCCTGTCATGAGGGTTGGCCCTCGCCTCGGCCCTCCTTCTCTCCGAAACTGTCAGGTCTTCCGCACCCACAATGGCCTCACGCCGTCTTAAAATAGCCATCTGGGTCTCCCCCAAATGCCTCTCGTACCAATTCAAGTACCAAGTGGTCAGAAACACAGGTCTCGGACGCCTGAGGATAACCCGAGGAGGAAAGACGTCATACCTCCATACTCGGGAGAGAAATGAAAACACCGAAGGATCATCCATAGAAGCAGAAGCCACCACCCTAGTGGTTATATCATCAAAGTCCTCCAAAGGAACCTGCTCCAAGCCGAACTGTCTCAGAACCAAATCCGGAATGTAAAAGCTGGACTGAGAAAACCCCGGAAGCATAACCACGGGAGATCCATCCTGAAGTACTCTCCGAGTCTCCACCCGCCAATGAGGCACCGACCATCTGATATCTTCAGTCTGGCGACCAGCCATCCAACGCTCCCACGAGCCCTGATCATCAAAATCCACCGTAACCCCTCTCCTGGCAAATGTCCAAGGCTTGATCATGTCCGAAGTTTCCCGAAGAACCCCCAAGCGCTCCATCAACCACAGGGTCAAAAGAAACGGGCTGCCCCCGTGCATATACCGCCTCCCGGTAGCCAGCCTGTCGAGAGCATGAAAAGTCTCTCCCAAGATCAAAGGCGCAACATCTCGGCCCAAGCGACAGTGAACAACCACATCCAGCAGAGCCCGATGACAAATCCCAAAGGAGTAAACCATGAACAAAGTACCAAACATGCAAAGAGCAAAAGCATCCCAATAGGCATCATCAATCAAGCCTAAGCCCCTAAATCTATCAGGAAGACCAGAAATGTCAAAATGATCGGGACTACGAATCATACCTTGCGCTTCCTCCGGAGAAAGATGAAGAAGGTTACACAACCTATCAACAAAAGAAGCCCCTCCGGGCAAAGGAATCCCAATCTCTTCCACCTCCGGGCCACCAAGTAAAGCCCGAAATTCTTCAACGGTCGGGACCACTTCATTGTAAGAAAGGCAAAAGACATGCCTTCTAGTATCCCAAAATGAAGAAGAAGCTCTCAAGAGGTCATAGTCCGGAACCAATTCTTTGAGAGACCATAAGCACTTTACCTTGTACCTCTCTTCGAAAAATAACCTCCTCTCGTGCATAATCTCCCTACACCACTCCTTGAACTTTTCAAAGAACAACATTTGCTTTTCTTTGGGCAATTTTGGGGAAAATTTGGACATTTTCATGGCTTTTTTGCCTTCTCTCTCGGATTTTCAGTAATTTTGAACTGGAGAAGACGAAATTTTAATGGCATTTATGGACCAAACCAGATCCAACCACCGAAATAAATGAACCATGTCAGATGCCGAACCTGTCCGCGCGGACGGGATTGTCGCCCAGAAAAAAAATCTGCAGCATGCTCAAACTGCTGCACAACGGAAGAATATTTTCATCCCGGCTGCTCGAACCTTGTACAAAACCTGCCCAAACAGTTCGTATACCAAACACTCACACCCTTGCCAAAAAACCGGGGCTCATGCAACAGTGCATTCATACAACATTGCATTCATGATAGATAAAATAAAATAAAATCCTAAATTATTACATTCCAAAAAAAAAAGAGTGTGCATAAAAAAAAACTGTATCTGTCAAAAAAAAGGTACAGTCTCAGAAATCGGTCTCAGAAGATCGTCAGTCAGAGTCCTCGGTGGCTGGCGCTTTCCCCCGATCCCTCTTGCGGCTCGGGCCCGCCTCCTCAGTAGCCACGAATATCTCGGGCTCAGAATCATCCTCGTCTCCGGAGGAAGGCTCGTCTGGACCAACCGGCACACCCTGATATGGCAAGCCAAGATCCGCAAAGAAGTCGTATCCGAACGAAAACGCGTCGGATTCCCGGACGTGCGAAGAAGACCCACCGTGATGCCAGACATGTCCCTGTCCATACGGATCTCCGAGAATGACGTGGTCCGAAGGCAACACCACACTGGGATCTATGAGAGGAGAAAGAGGAGTCTCGGAAGAAGGCTCGGAAGGAATAGGGGAAGTCTCCCTCTCGACAGGCGCCGGCTGTGCTCGTCTCCTCCTGCCCTGAGAAGACCCACAAATAACCATATTCTTGATGAACCTCTTGGCCCCGATCACCTGATTCGTCAGCTTCTCCACCACCTTGGCCGGGAACTGCACGGAAACAAAAGCGTCAGAGATAAGTAAGGCGAAAAATGATGACAGGAAAGAAAGGAAAAGACAGAAGCAAAAAAAAAAAGAGGAGGAGGAGAGGCCATACCTTCATATCCGGACGAGGTCGGAAAGCTCGTGAAACCCGATCAGGGACAGGGATCTGTACTCTCAGCCTGACCCCGTCCTGGACATACGAGAAGCTCGATCGAGGGTACCGCACAATCCCCAATCCCTCTCTCTCAAGAACCTGAGGCATCCTCAGCCTCCACAAGACAAATCGCGAGTACTCCTCGATCGCCACAAACCTCGAGTGGTGCTGGCCACCTCGATACTCATCCCAGGTCTCCGAGTTCTCACTCGGATGCATCATGTCAGCAGGAGGCTCCACCGGAGCCATCGCAGGTGCACCCACGCCATGTTGGCGCGTCACTCTCTCCCCCAGATAATACACATCACAGGTCAAGCCTCTCAAGATCCTCTGCTCCACGGTCCATCTCTCGGCATCCTTCAGCTGCTCCACATCGAAGCGGTCCCAGGGGTAGAATATGATCCCCTCATCTGTCTCAGCACTCGTCAAAGGCAGGCAATCCGAGTACTTGAGGGTCGTGCGCCCCCTCGAACCTTTCTTCTCCCGGGCATACTTGGACCAAGAAAGCATGGCCGGATACGCCCCGATGTACTCCGCCGGCTGCCGCCACATCGTGACGTGAAAGAACTCTAGAGCCCATACCTACGAAAGGAAAAGGTCAAATCAATTAAGTGCGAAAAAGAATATGTGCTTAAAGAAAAGAGGGAAAGCAAAAAGAAAGCTTGTACCTCCAGAGGGATCTCGAAGCACGTCAAAGAGCTGACGGCCTTCCGGCTATATCGATCCAGAGCAAAATATAGCTCTGCCACTGCCTCTCCCCAAGATATCTCTCCGGCCATCCCCACGTCCTCCAAGGACCTCGTAAGCAAAAACGGCCGTCCCTCGGCATGTCCAAAAAGCGTGCTCGAAAAAGCAAACCATAAAAAAGCCCTAGCAATCTGCTCAGCGCCTATCCTCTCATCCCCGACCTCGTAGCTCCCAATGCTCTCCACGATCTTCCCGTGGACCACGGCGTACTCCATCCCCATCCCCTTTTTGGGAATAGGGAAAATCCTAGAAGGGCTGCAGATCCATATCGCGTAGCCGTCTCTCCACTCAATGCTCCGTCCTTTAAAGGACGGGCCCGTAATCGCAGCGTAGTCGGAAGGTGTGACCAGTGGCCTCGCCCCGAAAAATGGAATGTGTGGGTCACGTCCCACCAATGCTGTGCCAAAGCAAAGATCAGGCCCTTACTCTTGGGGAAATTGACCAACCCCCTCAAGCACTCGATGAACTCGTACAGTCCGGTCTCAATGACGATCTGTCAAGGACTCATCATCGCTCCTCTGCCCAAAACCGGAAGCCGGTCCCACAAATAAATCACAGACTCCACCGATCCCCGAGTCTTCATTTTATTCAGCTGCTCCGTCACGAAATTGTTTCCGCCCTGCAACGAAATTGTTTCCGCCCTGCAATAAAAAAAAAGAGAGAAACAAAAATGTCAAAAAAAAAAAAAAATCTGCATTTGCATTCAAAAAAAAAGAAGCATACACATGCATCATAAACATGAAGTTTTGCAGAAAATCGGGCAGCACAACGGCATACAACGAACCTAGCCCCATTTTTCTCGCACAAAAGAGTTTTTCAGCAAATACCATTCATTCATACAGAAAGCATGTCAATAATATCGAGTCAACGGAAACAAAAATCCGTCCCACTTTTCAAAAAAAAATTCCCATACATGCATACATTCATGTCATTGCAACAAAAAAAAAGGGGGGTCCGTCCCGGATTCGGGCAAATTCCTTATCATTTCATATTTCAAAAAAAAAAAAAATGGCAAAATGCCCATTCTTTTCAAACACAAAGCATACATGCAAATCTCAAATGTCAAGAACATCATTTTCAAATTTCAAATCACAATTCTCGAATTTTCAATTACAAATTTCGAATTTTAAAAAAAAAATGGCGAAAATGCCAATTCTTTTTCCAAACAAAATGCATATTTGGGTTACCCATATATTCATTACAACATGCAAAGCCAAAATTCAAAGCCAAGAACATAATTTCCGGATTTTTAAATGCCATTTTCGGATCTTAAAAAAAAATAAAATTACCAAAAATCAATCCCAAACAAAAATCAACAAAGGAAGTGAAGAGATTCGAAGTATACCGTTCGGAGACTCGAATCAGTGGCCAATTTGCCACGCATCGGGGTATGGCTCCTCCGCAATCGTTTGCGAAAGAGAATAATGCCTCCTCATTCGAACGAGCTCTAATCGTCTCTCCGCGACCGGGCCACGTCCTTGGCCTTGAATGGCTACTCCCGCGTGTTCCATTGCTCGAAAAATCAAAGAAAACGGAAGATTTTCGAAGCTTTTCTTGGCTAACAATGGCTTCCCCTCGGTTTTCTCTCTCTGCTCTCGAAAACTGAAAAGAAAAGGTGAGGAAGAAGGGGAAGGGCGGCGGCCCTTCATTTAAACCAGCCTGGGATACATTCCCCTCCGCGCGGACAGAACCGAGGTGACAAAATGACCATTTTGCCCTTTAAAATTCCAGGACTCTGCAATTTAGTCCTCAACTTAACAGAGTTAACCAGAGTTAACCAAAGTTAACCCCCTTTCAAAGGAACCCTCAACGGCAGTCAAACGTAAGTCCGATTTCTCCGAGAAAGATAACGGAATCCCGTTTCTTTCATCAAAATCATCAACGGCAGTCAAACGTAAGTCCGGTTTCTCCGAGAAAGATAACGGAATCCCGTTTCTTTCATCAAAATCATCAACGGAAGTCAAACGTAAGTCCGATTTCTCCGAGAAAGATAACGGAATCCCGTTTCTTTCATCAAAATCATCAACTAGATCAAACGTAAGTCCGATTTCTCCGAGAAAGATAACGGAATCCCGTTTCTTTCATCAAAATCATCAACGGAAGTCAAACGTAAGTCCGATTTCTCCGAGAAAGATAACGGAATCCCGTTTCTTTCATCAAAATCATCAACGGCAGTCAAACGTAAGTCCGATTTCTCCGAGAAAGATAACGGAATCCCGTTTCTTTCATCAAAATCATCAACGGCAGTCAAACGTAAGTCCGATTTCCCCGAGAAAGATAACAGAATCCCGTTTCTTTCATCAAAATCATCAAAGGCAGTCAAACGTAAGTCCGATCTCTCCGAGAAAGATAACGGAATCCCGTTTCTTTCATCAAAATCATCAACGGCAGTCAAACGTAAGTCCGATTTTCTCCGAGAAAGATAACGGAATCCCGTTTCTTTCATCAAAATCATCAACGGCAGTCAAAGGGAATTCGATCTCTCCGAGAAAGATAACGGAATCCCGTTTCTTTCATCAAAATCATCAACGGCAGTCAAACGTAAGTCCGATCTCTCCGAGAAAGATAACGGAATCCCGTTTCTTTCATCAAAATCATCAACGGCAGTCAAACGTAAGTCCGATCTCTCCGAGAAAGATAACGGAATCCCGTTTCTTTCATCAAAATCATCAACGACAGTCAAACGTAAGTCCGATTTCTCCGAGAAAGATAACGGAATCCCATTTCTTTTATCAAAATCATCAACGGCCGTAAAACGTAAGCCCGTCTTCCCCTGCAAAAGCTAACAAAATCCCCAGCGAAGTTGACGAAATCCCATTTCTTTCCTCATTATCATCCACGGCCGTAAAACGTAATCCCGATTTTTCTTCAGCAAAGGACGGCAAAATCCCGAGCAGCTTTCGAACTACGATTGGCTTGATTCCTCTTAAGGATACGTAGGTAGCCTACCATAGGTCCAGCCACTCGACCAGCACGGTCATCCTTTCCCTTGGCAGCAGACGAATGAAGTCCACCATAGGGAAAACATTTCAAATCAAGGTCTGAGGCACCTAAAATGCCATCTTCAAGGTCTGAGGCGCCTAAAATGCCATTATCATCCAGGTTTGAGGCACCTAAAATGCCATCATCATCAAGGTTTGAGGCACCTAAAACACCATCATCACCAAAGGTCTGAGGCATCTAAAACGCCATCGTCTTTAAGGTCTGAGGCACCTAAAGCGCCATCATTACCAGGTTGACGCCTCAAAATAGTCATTCCAGGGTCAAAGACCCGAACTACGACTGGCTTGATTCCTCTTAAGGATACGTAGATAGCCTATCGTTAGGTTCAGCCATCAGACCAAAATGGTCATTCATATCCCCAGCAGAGCGGATATACAACTCCAGCCATCAGACCGAAAATGGTCATTCCTATCCCCAGCAGAGCGGATATACAACTCCAGCCATCAGACCAAAATGGTCATCTCTTATCCCCATCAGAGTTTCTCTCAGCAATCGACTGCATAACTCGCTCACCAGGTTGACGCCTCAAAATAGTCATTCCAGGGTCAAAGACCCGAACTACGACCGGCTTGATTCCCATTCGGGATACATAGGTAGCCTATCGCTAGGTTCAGTCACTCGACCACTTTGGTCACCTCTTGCCAAATATAGAGCCTTACTCTTATCGACGACCCCGCTTGCTTCGAAAGCACCGTCGCCGAGGGGCTACTGTAAGTGCTCCAATTTGAGTTGTTAGTATTTTCGTTAGAAAATTAACGAAAGTTTTAACATTTCTAACATTTCTAACAATTCCTAACATTTCTAACAAAGTGAGGGTAGATTAGGGATTGCCATTTAAAGATAAACCATGGAAAAGAATCAAAAAAAGCAAAAGAAAGGTCAAAAACCCGAAATGGAAGCTGCTGAAACATTTTCTGGGTGCTTAATTTGAAAATTATTCTTCCTGTCCAAAGCCTGGAGCAGCATTTAATGCACCAAGCACGCCTACATTTGGATCCGCGCGGATGGGATCGTAATTTCCAGTTGCCTATAAATTGAGCCCTTCAGTCACAGAAAAAAAAGAGCAACAACACAATTCACAGCTGCACCTTGGCGAAAATACTTGAGAAAATAGTGAGAATTCCCTTGAATTGTCACTCTTTTCTCTTGATTATCTTTCCAAATCACAAATCACCAAACACTTTCAAAATTCAAAGTCTCAAACACTCTTACATTCAAAGCTTCAAACACAAAAATCAAAAGAAGATAGGTATAACCTCCCTTTTCCTACCCTAAGTCTCTTTCATCCATGCATGCATTTTCAAACTCCAAAATGTAGTTTGTTCATCTTCTTGCCCTAGATCCAAGAGGATCACCATGGAAGTTCATATCCATGGATGATCCTCTACAAGGATCAACATTCTTTTCAAAGTGTTTTTACTTACTAGCAAACACATTTTCAAAACCCTAAAAATCATTTTCCTACACAAAATCTTTCTTTCAAAGGATAAAATTCCCCTTCCCAAGCAAATGAAATGCTTAAAGTCCTAATGTACCCCAAGGATAGCTTGATATAGTAGATCACCACTAAAATGTTTAGTGATCACTAATCAAAACTTAGGGAAATGGGGACAAGCATGGATGCGAAACCCCCTTTAAAATCATGTTTTTCTTCATGAGGAAGTTGCTGTCCAGTAGCCTTTCTCTAAGACCTCTGTCTATGGTCTAATTTTTTGGACATACAGAAACTTGGAATTTGGTGTTGACTACAAAATACTTTTTGTAGCCAACATCAAGATATTTCCAAAAATATTTTTACTTTATTTTTTGCGTCAGTAAAACTCCCTTTTTCAAATTTTCTTTTAAAGGTCAGTTCCTCAGTCTCTGGAAATCCAGATTTCATATCTGAGATTTCCAGAAGGTTTTGGTCCACCAAATCACCTCCAAATGGGAAAGTTATTTTACAGAAACCTTATTTAAGGTGTTTTGAACAACTTTCATTCTCGGACTTTCCCCAGATTCTGAGATTTTTAAGCCCTTAAACCCATTTTAAAATCAAGTGTCCACTGCCTTTTTCATTCTGGCAGAAATGTTTTTCAACTTCAAAAAATCTTTTGAGTACCAAAACTCAACCCAAAAATCATACCAAAAATCATGGGACTTGTTTAAAGTCTAATAAAGAGTTTCCAATTTTTACTTTTCAGTTTGAACTTATTTTGGCCAAAACACACACACACACACACAAATGGTTTTTAATTCTTGGAAGACTCGTTTTACGAGGCATTCCGGGTGAACACTAACGTTCTTCCCGGCGTGTAACGTGACCTCCGAATCCAAATCTCTCATCTCGGGCATTTTTCAAAGTTTTGGCCCTTAAAACAAAAATGGCGTGGCGACTCCGTGTTTTTTCGATTGATTTTCAAAAAAAAAAAGAAAGAAACCAAATCTTTCGGAAAAATGGACCTCAACATCGTTACAACTAGTCAAATGCCTTAGGCAGCTAGTGTTCACTAAGACAACACAGCTAGTGTTCACTAAGTTACAATAACTAGCCAGTGTATCAACATTGACTAAGTAAGCTAGCCAGTTACACTAGCTAGTTATCTAGTGTACACTAGATAACTAAATATTTTTATCAAAATAAACAGGAAATATAAAATTTAAGAAAGAAAACAAACTAAGTAAATTATTATAAATACAATTACAAAAAAAAAAAAAAAACAACAGGTTCCTAATTTCCATCATTGACTTATTTCATAGTTCAGAGTCCCCTAATTCCCATCATTGACTTCTGTCATATGCTGCTCTAGTGCGATGTGCTGTTCCATAGATATTTCTCCATACAAAGAAATAGATCCAAAATGAATAGCATGCGCAAAGAGTTGGTTCCAAGTCAATGTTCTTGTTAGAAAGCTCCTCTGGGGGCAGAATGGGCATTGCAATTTATTTTCCCCATTATAGAGGGGAAAACGCCCATTTTGGATTGATCGCTTGTGCCTTGCAACTTTTTTCTCCAGGGTAAACTCTCTGTTAACCCTAGGCGGAACATCCACATTATCATCTACATATTCAACCTCCTCAGGCTGAAACCCTACATCAGAATCAGAACTTTCGTCCTGCTGAGCTTGGTTGTTGTTGTTGTTATTCATTTTGCGAAATTTGATTTTTTTTGTTGTGATGGTAGGAGTGGTGTTGTATGGTATTTATATTAAAATATGGAGGAGTGATACGTGTACTTTGGGCTTGAGAAATGGTACAAGTGAATGTGAATGGTTTGACAGGGGTTGGTAAATGTCAATATCACATTTAATGGTTTTTTTGGAAGGTTATGTTTGAATTCATTTATGATTGATCTGAAAACTAGGACATTGGGTTTTCAGATAAAGCATTTATTTATTGTTGACTACTCCCTTTGTCCTATTCAAAAAGGCATTTTATTTTTGTCTAGTGTACACTAGCTAGTTATCTTAGTGTACAATAGCTAGTTATCTTAGTGTACAATAGCTATTTTGCTAGTGTAACTTTGTGTACACATAGCAAGTGTACACTAGCTATGTGTATCAACCTTGGCTAGTGTACACTAGCTAGTTATCTGGTGTACATTAGCTAGTTATCTAGTGTTCACTAGCCAAATGGCTTAGGCAGTAGGACAAGCCCTTGTGTACACTAGTTGTTGTTTAGCTAATGTACCTAATAAGTCATTTCTAATAATAATTAGGCACACATATAACGTACTTTAGCCAAATGGTTTAGGGAGGACAATTGATTCTAAGTTTTACCTCTTCTTGTTGTTGGTATTGTTCTGGTTGTCCGCTGTGATGTTGTTGTTGTTGTTCTTCTTCTCCTTATTTTTCTTCTTCTTTTTCTTCTTCTTCTTCTTCTTCTTCTTCTTCTTCTTCTTCTTCTTCTTCTTCTTCTTCTTCTTCTTCTTCTTCTTCTTCTTCTTCTTGGATGGTAATTAAACGTGTTGTCCCCATCCCAATCAAGTTCTTCTCCATTTCATATAACTCCCTTTCCTCCATCGTTTCTGTTGTCCAAGCTTTAAAAGCAGGGGAACATTTGCGAAAAACTATGAACCCCACTTGGTCCACATGATCAAGGTAAAGGAACTGTAAAGCAAACAATGCACATATGTTAAATTCAATAGAAGCATTTATGTTGTTCTCTATATTTAGTATCAAATGGATTGTGCACTTACTACTAAAAATGCCAACGATCCAGTGAAGAAGGCATCTTCTTTCCACTCTGACCTGGCCCTCTTCAGTTCTTTAATCAGATATGCACACCAGTTATATTCTGCACACTCATTAAAATTGACATTGGACCTCAACAAATCCTGCCTCACAAAGCTTGTCGTTTGAGGGGCTATTAAAACATTCGTCATGAGGATGACAAAATTCATCGTGAAAAAATCATCCACCTCTGTGCTGTTGTTGATTTTTTGTGTGACGATTGTGGGGCTGACTTTCCATGGAAATTCAACTTCTTCATCGTTGTCAAACTGGGATCTCCAATTTTTCTCCCTATCAGCATTTTTCTTTTTGATCTCATCCAGTTCCATTTCTTTGCTTTCATCATTTTCTTTCTTCTTCATTTTAGTGGGTATAACAATTTCCCTATCACCCCTTAGCAAACCCAATATCCGCTGCACCTCTTCTTCAGTCACAGGGAGCTCATCTCCATTTTCTAATGTTACTATGTTATCATTTGCATTGTAGTTGTTGATAACATAGTAGCCTATCCTGTGGGCTAGATTGGTTAACCAATCCATTTGAGCTGAATTTAATTTAGACAGTGCTTCCAAGAGCCATCTCGGGCTGCCTCTAATTTTTGATTTTTTATAGTCATATTTGGAATGGGTTGCCCTTGATTTCCTCTGCGATGTTTCTGGAGAATGCTTTGAAAGCTGTTTCTTGCTACGTTTCTTGGGAGATGCCTGCATATAAAAAACAATTAAGTGAATACTTTTTGAAGAGAGTACATTAGATAAAGTAGCTAGTGTACACTAAGTTACTATTTCATTAAACATTTCATTAAATAAAGGGGTACAATAGAAATCAACATCTAACAGTCATTAAATAATAACTGTGTACATTAGATAAAATAGCTAGTGCACACTAGCTAGTGTAACTTAGTGTACACTAGTCAAATGGCTTAGGCAGCAGGACAAGGCCTTGGCCAATACCTTGTGTTCACCATGCTGAGTGCATTAGACAAAGTAGCTATTGTACCCAAGTTAATCTGTCCTATTTTATAAATTTGCTATTGTACATTAGATAAAGTAGCTAGTGTACACTAAATTACTATTTCATTAAACATTTCATTAAATAAAGGGGTACAATAGAAATCAACATCTAACAGTCATTAAATAATAACTGTGTACATTAGATAAAATAGATAGTGCACACTAGCTAGTGTAACTTAGTGTACACTAGCCAAATGGCTTAGGCAGCAGGACAAGGCCTTGGCCAATACCTTGTGTTCACCATGCTGAGTACATTAGATAAAGTGGATATAAAAAATAATGAGTGTAAATGTACTCTATCTATTTGATGGTTAATACCACGGGTCGGAGATTTTTTGCAGCCGAGGAAGAAGAAGAAGTGACACCAAAGAATATCTTCTATGTTTGACAAAGTCCGGTCGGGTTTTCTTTCGTTTGACACCAGCTTGCTTCTTTGAAGCATCCAGTTTTTTGATGGTTGAGTGAATTTTTTTCTTCAGTTGTCTCAACGTCACATCTTCTGACATTGTGTCTATCAAACATTCTCCTAATTAAACACAAATAAGAGTTAGTAGGAGTCATTATAACAACAGGTACACTACCTAAATAGCTAGTGTTTAGAGCTATTTAGAAGATTCTATTTAGAGTTAGTGCAATTCAACCAAAGGAGTTACCTGTTCTTATCGGTGTTGCTGCTGGTACGATTGATCTTTCTAAATTTACCATTGATTCAACACTCTTTCTTTTTAATGCGCCTTTTTTTGATTTTTTCCTGCTTGTGTTGATGATGTTGTTGTTGTTCCTCTTTCTTCTGCTTGTGTTTCTGATAAAAGGTAATATAAAACACAAAAGAGTTGAAAAAAAAATGAGAACCAAATTATGTACACTAGCTAGTTGTCTTAGTGAACACTAGCTGTGTTGTCTTAGTGAACACTAGCTGTGTTGCTAGTGTAACATAGTATACACTAGCTAGAGTACACTATGTTACATAGTGTACACTAGTTGTGTTGCCTTAGTGAACACTAGCTGTGTTGCTAGTGTAACATAGTGTACACTAGCTAGTGTACACTAGCTATGTATAAGAGCAAAAGGAAACAAAATAGTCAGCTTACCTTCCTTAATCTCACCCCAGCCATTGGCTAATGTAAACTAGCTAGTTTAACTTATTGTACACTAGATATGTTGCTATTGTAACTTAGTGTACATTAGCTAGTGCCAAGGCTACGCCAAGGCATCGTGCCTATGCTATGCCAAGGTATTGTGCCTTGGCTACGCCAAAGCAATATGCTCTGAAGCACATCATATGTAGTGATGATGAATCACTGAAACTGGTAATGAAAGAATTCATGATGAAATCACTTCTACCAATTAACATTTTGAGGAAACACATGTCTTATTAATATTTTGGAAGATTTTGGAACTACTTCTATCAATGTGCTAGATAGCAGAGGGGCTAGGTACTTTGAGGAAACACATGTCTTATTAATATTTTGGAAGATTTTGGAACTACTTCTACCAATTACAAGCACTTTGAGAAGCCCAAAGAAATGGGCATTGAAGAAGATAATATAAGGAAGTACACTACACCAGCCGATAGAGTTCCTGAGGTAAAATAATATGCTTGTTGTTTAGTAACCTTTAGTTATATTAGTTGTATCTAATATGTCTTGGTCTTTTTGTTATACTGTAGATGTGGGACATATTATTGAAACAAGTTATAAGTGAGAAGGTTGATATTTGGGTAAGTTCACCAGTTAAATACCTAGTGTACCTAGTGTACACTAGAAACACACAACACAGCTAGTGTACACTAGTTATTTAGATAGTGTGCCTAATTCTATTTGTTGAAAAAATAAATTATTAAACCATAAAACTTTTTGTAAAACGAAAAGTTGATAAACCTAACCTTGTACATTGAGCTCCGTCAATTTTGTTTTCATTGTTTTTGTTTGAGGATGCCATTGAAGATGATATTTCTAGAAATGGTGGTGGGAAATTGATTTATTTTCGCCGGAAAATGAGAGATTGTGTAGACGGAGAGAGAAATTATGTTGTTAACCGTCGTCGTAGAAGGAATTGTCGTCGGAAATTGATTTATTTTCGCCAGAAAAGAGCAAAGAATATAAGTTGGTCTGTGAAAGAAGATGAAGCTCTTATGTCAGCTTATATCTTTGTTAGCGAAGATAGTATATGCGGAAAAAATCAAAAAAAGGTTGAGATGTGGTCACGTGTGCACAAATTGTATCACGAAACTCAAGCAGAAAATTCAGACGAGCTCAACCCAAGAAATATCGAATCACTAAAAGGTCGTTTTAAACGACTTAATGAAACTGTAGGCAAATGGGTTGCGGCTCTGGAAGAAGCAAATCGTAGGAAAAGAAGTGGAATGAGCCAGAAAGATATTGAAATGGAAGCTCATACAATTTATGAAGCGGGTGACGAAAAATTTCAAGACTTGATTGTTTACAATGATGTTATGAGTAAACATCCAAGGTGGGCTGTAACATCTCATAGTGATGCAAGAGGGTCTCGTCTTGAAGATGATGTGAACGATGATCAAGAAAGTGGTGGCAGCACGAAAAGATCAAGAACTTCTGAAGATGATGTGAACGATGATTGAGCACATATGGGAGAAATTCGGCACTAATAATTGAATATGTAATTTGCATATTATGTATGCGTAATTTAAAATTCAAGTGTTGTGTTTGTAACTTTTATAATTTATTTTTGATTTTATTTTATCTATTTTATTTTCATTTTGTTGTCAAGTAAATTATGAATTTATAATTGTATGGGTAATTATTTTTAATGATTGTACGGGTAATTTTAGAAATATTATTACTAATACATTATATAAAAAAATAAAATGATAATTATATAAAATAAAAAAATAAAAAATATATCAAGTAAATTATAAATTATGAATTTATAATTGTATGGATAATTATTTTTAATAATTGTACGGGTAATTTTAGAAATATTATTACTTATATATTATTTTAAAAAAAATAAAATGATAAGTATTTTAGATAAGTTGGAGTAAAGAGAAATAAATATTTTATTAAAAGGTTGGGTTGGGGTTAGGTCACTGATGGGAGTATAAATTATATAAGGTTGGGGTTGTGTATATGAAAGTGAGAGAAATTAATATTTTAATAGAGGTTGGGTTAGGTCAGGGTCACTGATGGGGATGGTCTAATAAAATTTTAAAATAGCTACTGACAAACCACCAAGTGTTTATTAATAACAATTAGTAACAATTTTTTTGAGTGTTTATTAGTAACAATTTAACAATTTTTTGAATTCCGTTAAAATAATTAAATTATCATTAATGTTTGGTCAAAATTTGTATGATCATCAAAATTCAAATGTGACCAAATAAAATAAGACAAAAAAAGTATTATTTAATACCACACTTTTTTTTATACTTTACTTTCATATTCATAACACTTACTCCACTAACACGAGTATTAGTATTAGTATGCTAAGACCATCTCCAGCACTGCGCCAAATCAGTGCGCCATCGCCAAATTGGCGAAAAATGGAGCTCCAACAACGACGCCATCTTCCACGCCATTTTAGCGTTGCCCCTTATTTGCGCCAAATTTGGCGCACCAAAATCCTTTGCGCCATCCTAATTTCATTTTTTTTTTAATTACCCAAGAAATCTGGAAGTAGAAGGGGAAGGGGAAGTGAAAGGAGAAGGAGATTACCTTGATTTTGGTGGTGGCGGTGGCGTTGGCGATGGCGATGGCGGCGGCGGAGAGCAATTTATCGCCGTCTCTTTCTCTCTTTTTCTCTCTGTTTCTCTCCTTGCGTTTTTTGTTTTGAATGAAAATGAGGATAATTGAGGATGGTATTTATTATTTATATTTTAGAATTTGTATCATTAATTTTTTAAATAAAATTACAAAACTTTGAAAATATGTTAAAATATTGAAAATAAAATAAATTTTTATTTTTAATGTTTCTTTTAATAAATTTTTAATGTTTCTTTTAATAAATTTTTATTTTTATTTTCAATTTATTTATTTATAGTTATTAATTGTCTAATTTAAGTTTTATGGCATACTATTTAATATAATGTAATTTGAATAATATTAAATAAGATTAATGAAAAAATCTTTTAATTAAATGAAATAACAAGCATATACTGAAAAGATTCTTATTTGGTGCAAAAATTGGAGTAAGCTGCTGGAGATGGTGCGAGATATTTGGTGCTGAAATTGCACCAATTTGATGTTTTGGAGTAAAATTTGGAGTAAACTGCTGGAGATGGTCTAATACTCCTTACGTCCCATTAGAAAATAAACAAATTTTCATTTTTGATAACTCATTTAAAAAGACACACCCAAATTGAAAATATTTTAATATTTTTTTTATTTATTTACCCACTTGTTATGATCACAATAACTATCAACTTACTCCCTCCGTCCCACCTCAAGGTTTAACATTTCCTTTTTGGGTCGTCCCACCTCAAGGTTTAACTTCCTTAAATGGAAAGTTTTTCATATATTTATACCCTTATCATCTCCATATATTTACAAAAAAACCATTCTCTCTCCTATTCCCTACCACACATTCTCCCACTCATTCTCTCTCCTATTAAATATTTTTAACTTTTACATTCTTTCTCATATTGCTTACCATACATTTAACTTTTACATTCTCTCTCTTCAATTTTTCTACCCACTTTAATTAAATTTCTTAAAAAGCGTGTCCACCTCAAGGTTCAACCTTGAGGTGGGACGGAGGGAGTATAATTTTCTATCCCACTTTCTCTATCCTATCTTAATTTTTATACTCACACCACTTAATACAGTATACTCTCTCCATTCCATTGATAGCTTTACTTTTTATCAAAACGGGTGTCCCGTTAAAAGCTTCACCTTTCCTAAGATGACAAAGAATCTTTACTATTTCACCCACTAATTCTCTCTCCTACTTTACTTTTACACTCACAACACTTTTCAAATTTACTATTCTCTCCACTTATTTTCTCTCTTATTTTACTTTTATACTCACAACACTTTCTCCTCTCTCCTATTTTCCTTAATTTGCGTACCAAGCTCAAAATGATGAACTAATCAACGAAACGAACAAAGTATATTTTTTTCAATTCTCGTGAAATATCAATTTTGTGTTTTTTTGAATATAACTGAGAGAGTATTATAATATGCAAAGAAATGATAAGTGGGTTCCAGTGTCCCACTTTACTTCATTTGCATTAAGGTTTTTATGTTGGAGTTTGAATGGGATACGAACATGCAGCCTCCTTGTATAATTTTGTCGTTTTGCAGACGAAAATAATTTGTCAACAGGTTCTTACTTTTACAGACAAGAAAATCTTTATTAAATCACACTTTTTCAGATTTCATCGAAAAATCTCTTTGCAGTTTTACTCATTCATTGATTGTGATTATCGCAATATTTAATTCTAAGTCAATTATATTTTTATTACTTTTAATAAATTAGTACACATGCCCGTGTTCAAAGACACGTGTTTTTTTTTTTTTTTTTTTTAATTTAAAAAAAATAAATAATTTTAAGGGCAAAATGGGAAAGGGACAAATATATGAGGGCAAAATGGGAAATTCGCTCCTTGAAACTGTTCATAGAACTGTTCATAAGGGAGTCCTCATTTATACTATAGATACTTCCTCCGTCCCACTTCAATTGATCTCGAGGTGAATTTTACGATTTTTAAGAAAAATAAATAAAGTTGATAGAAATTAGAGAAAAGAGAATATAAAAGTTAAATGTGTGGTAGGGAATAAGAGAGAGAATGTAAAAGTTAAAGATCTATAGTATAAATGAGACCATTCTTTTCTACAGTAGAATGAACAGTAGCACAGCCGGAAATGACCATTTTGTCCTCACTTTTTAGTCCCTTTCCCATTTTGCCCTTTTTCTTCTGACCGTCTTTAATCTTTCCCTCCTAAAATTTGAATTTGTCAAAACACTGAACCACACCCTTTTCTCATTTATATACTTCTACCACTTCTTTATTAATGTCTCTGTTTCATTTGAAATTTAAGCTCCAAAAATTTGAAATTTAAGCTCCAAAAAATTTACAGATTCCAAAGTTCAAACTTCAAAAGGTATTTACTTTCTCATCTATATACACTTCTTTAATTCTTTAATGTTCATACACATTGTTAATTGTTAATTTCTCTGTTTAACCAAAACAATAAAAACTGGAACAATGAACACAGTTAAAGAACCAACAACAACAACAACCGGAACAATGAACCAAAATTCCGATCATCCTTGAATCCAAATTTCAAACTTTGACCTTTAATACGCCCATATCATCTCCAAATTTCAAACACAGTTAAAACAAAAAAAAATGATACAACCTTTTTCGATCATCCTTGAATCCAAATTTTCAAACTTTGACCTTTAAATAACACAGTTTAAAAAAAAAAAAAAAATTCAAATGAAACCATCCTATAACACAGCGAATCCATAGTCAGGCGAGCTCCCATATCATCTTCATAGGCCCTCAACGCAAGATACAACAACAACAACCGGAAAAATGATAAAGATGAACCAACCTTGAATCCGGATTGAGGGCGAATTGCGGACGGTTTGGAGGCGGATCCAGACGAATTGCGGACGGTTTGCGTGATTTAGGG
Source organism: Adenophora triphylla var. japonica (assembly GCA_022495995.1). Taxonomy (NCBI): domain Eukaryota; kingdom Viridiplantae; phylum Streptophyta; class Magnoliopsida; order Asterales; family Campanulaceae; genus Adenophora; species Adenophora triphylla. The sequence continues at coordinate 118,170 of JAFEMH010005860.1, read as the reverse complement.
CTTCGTCTCCAAAATTGATTGCTCCGGAGGTCCTGATTTGGTGGGTAGTTGCTTCCTCCATTGATTAGAGCCGATGGTTGTGGGAGGGGAGGGGTAGCCACGTTGTAACGCCGATCGATTGGACGGAATAAACGGTGGGAGGATTTAACGGGGAGGGAAGGGAAGGGGGTCGCCTGACTGTGGGAGGGGTGGGGTATCCACGGTGGTGAGGCTGGACGGGATGAAGGGAAGGGGAGGCGGTGGCGATGGCGGAGGTCTTGGTGGGTAGTTCTTCCCGTGTGAGTGAGAGAGAGAATTAGAGATAGAGATAAGAGTAGAGAGAGAGTCAGTGAGAGAGAGAGAGTTTAAATATTAATGGAAAATGTAGAAAACAAGATTTCTTCTGTTTTGAAATAAATGTATAATTTTAATTTTTGAGAGATACAGTACTTATTACTTAGGAATATTAAACTTTAATTTGTTTATTTTTTGTGACCTTTTATTTCAAAGTAAATATTAATTTTAGATGAGATAGTTTTTTGAATTTGAATGTAAAATTAGATAAATTTTTAATTATTATTATTTAAATATTGTGTTTAATTTTATGTTGTATTTAATTTTATAGGTTTGAAAAAAATGAACAATCAAGGAACGTTGAACATTTATGGATATGGTGATTCGGCTTTAACTGAAACAGTAAGTTAATATTTTACTATTACTATTTTATATGTGATATGTGATATGTGATATGTGATTGTGATAATAATGTGATTTTTATTTTATATGTGATATGTGATATGTGATTGTGATAATAATGTGATTTTTAGATTGACATTTTGAGAAGAAACAATGTCTCAATTGTCACGCGAGAACCGTTTGAACATGATGAAATGATAAGGGTAAACATTTGATGTTAAATTATTTTTATTTTTTTTGTATTTACATTAATTAACGAATATATATAGATTTTTTGACTAATATTTATAATTATAATTCATATTAGGACCAAAATCGACAAACCAATCTACCGACAATTGCATTGCCCCCACTGGTATTTAATTTATTTCAGTTTAAATATTTAGTATTATTATTGTTTATTTATAATTTGATGCATGTAATTTAAATGCATGTAATTTAATTTAATTTATTATAATTCTGTCAATAATTATTTTGTCTTTCCTTTGCCTTAATGTTTTTGAAGCTTCCTATAGTGCCTACAATTTTTTCCCACTTAAACGAAGTACCTCCTCCAAATAAACATATAATAATTTTATTAAACACTAGCACGTGCCCGTGTCCAAGGCCACGTAATTTTTTAAATTTTTTTTTTTTAAATTATATATTTTTTTAAGGGCAAAATGGAAAAGGGACAAAATAGTGAGGGCAAAATGGGAATTTCGACTGTTCGAACTGTAGCAAGAACGATAGCAAACACAAGCCTCATTTATACTATAGATATAATAAATATAAATATAATAAATAATGTGATTTTTAGGTTAACGAATCAAGTTTAACTCGCAAACGACGTATGTCGAGGGAAAAGATGGCGAAGAACACAACTGTGCCACCGTCGACTCATCTTATAGGATCAAAAAGATTGAGATCATTTACGTCCGGCGAAACTTTCCCCACGAACCCCGACTTGAGGTGCATTACCATTTGAAAGAACTCCCCTGACTGAGAATGATGCGGTAACAGCAACCATTATTCATGAAGATATTGATTTAAATATCATTCCTCTCCGTCGAAACCTTGAAGATGAATTTTTCGACACGATTCCTACCTCTCCTGTTGTTGCTCTACCCAATGGGTAAATTTTCAACTTAGCTCACATAACTAGAGATATATATACTCTATTATACTTTAGAAATTGATTTAAATAGTATTTTTAAAATCTTTTGTAGGACAACAACTAATCCAAATGATGTCACCAACCTCCCAATACGTGGAAATACAGTTCGTCACTTTCTCGGTGAAATGGATGTTGAGTGTCCTCATTGTGGGGCATTACATTGGATTGATGAAAAACTCACAAAATCATCTAAAACACGTCCTCTTTTTGGGACATGTTGTCTGAGTGGAAAGGTTAGACTTCACGAACTCAAAATGCCACCTCCAAGCAATTAAATCTTTGTATGACGGAAATGATGCTCAATCAAAGTCATTTCGAAATACATTCGACGTATAATGCGTCTCATGCTTTTACGAGTCTGGGTGCTCAACTTGATCAAAGGGTTGTCAATGGGAGAGGTCCTCCAAGTTTTGTCATACACGGTGAATTGCGTCATCGAACTGGATCTCTCATGCATCCACCAGAAAAAGAACCAGTTTACGCGCAATTGTACATTTATGATCCGGATACCGCTTTGCAATATCGGTGTCGTAATAATCCACATTTGAGAGAAGACGTGATGAAGATTATCCAGGACACTTTGCTGGAGCACAACCCATTCCCGGCAAAGTACCGTCAAGCTCATGAAATTTTATGTCAACACTGGAGTAGGTGATGCAAACATTCCGGTTCGATTACATTACGGCTCTGCGCGGGATCGTCGTAGATACAACTTACCTACGGCGAGATGAAATTGCGGTTATTTTACCCGGTGATGGGAATGATGATCCGAGTGGTATGAGGGACATACTCTTACATTTACGAGGGCAAAATGGATTAATGCGAATTAATGAGTGTCACCTGCATACTTACCTTTGCATTATGTGTTGTTCTTCCCATTTGGCGAGCTCGGTGGGAACCCGGTTTGAAAAGATGGAATGTCGATGCCAATTGTCCATCTACATCTCGCATTACCCGGATGGATTACTATAGCTACCGTCTTTTTCGGCGTAAGGGTGAATTTTCAACGATATTGAGGGGTGGAAGGTTAAACCAGGAATTTGTGGTGGACGCGTTTCTTTGCAATTGAGCAAAATCGGTTGACCTACATGATATTGAATCGAGTAAGCTTCGAAGTGAACTTTATAAGGACCTTCTTGAAGTGATTGTACGAGAAGGCACGAGATCCAAACCAAGTGGGTCGACCAATGATTTTGCCATCTTCTTTCTTGGGTAGTCAGAGATATATGTTTGAAATTTTTCAAGATTCAATGGCAATCACACGATACCACCACCACCCGGATATCTTCCTTACCATGACTGCTAATCCCAGTGGCCGAGAAATTACTAAAGCGTTGCTCCCAAATCAATCGGCAAGCGATCGTCTGATTTAGTTGCGCGTGTTTTCGAGTTGAAACGTAAAGCTTTAATGAAAGAAATTGAGAAGAATGGGGTTTTTGGTACTAAAGTTGCTCATGTTTTCACGATCGAATTTCAAAAGCGCGGACTTCCACATATGCATTTACTTTTATTTCTTGATGCAAGAGACAAAATCGGGACATGTGCACAAGTTGATAAGATTGTGTGTCTTGAAATTCCAGACGAGAGAGATGATCCCGTGTTACAAGAAAGCTTGATCTTGAGTTGTATGATACATGGACCGTGTGGATCTTCGTGTTTGGAAAAAAATGTCTGCACTAAAAGATATCAGAAGGCTTATGCGATTCAACGACCATGGCGGATGATGGATATCCAACATATCGTCGAAGGAATGCTTGGTCGAACTTATACGGTCGGGGACAAGAAGTTGATAACCGACATGTTGTGCCATACAATCCACATCTTTCGAGAATGTTCAATTGCCACATAAATGTTGAAGTTTGTCTTTGGCTTGGTTTGTGTTAAGTATATCAATAAGTACATTTACAAAGGACATGATTGCACTACAATGATTATTGGAGGAGTTAATGAGATCCAACGGTACCTTAATGGAAGGTATATTAGCCCCACTGAAGCTTCTTTGGCGCATCTTTGGAAACACGATGCATGGTGAACATCCACCGGTCATGCGGTTATTGTTCATTTACCAGGATTGCATCACGTGAATTTTAATCCGGAAGATACGGTGAAGATATATCTGCAAGAAGCGCCAATCAAGCATCGACTCTAACGGCTTTTTTGCATATTACACAGCAAACCCGAATGCACCCAAATTTTCATATCATGAGTTTCCTCAATTTTTCGTTTTCAACAAGAAGGAGTGGAAACCGAGACAAATTGGATTCTCTATTGGTAGAATGTACTTCGCTTCCCAGATTGCGGAGAGAGATTTTACTTGCGGTTGCTACTCACCCATGTCGAAGGTCCATCTTCATTTCGAGCTTGCGTATTTGTCGGTGGTGTTTTGTATCCCACTTTTAAATTAGCATGTGTTGCTTATGGATTAGTAGAAGATGATGAAGAGTGGGTACAATGCCTTCAAGAAGCATACGTTATGCGGGCGGGTACCGGCTTCGAAGATTGTTTAGTACAATTCTTAGCCAATGTTCTCCGTTAAACCCATATGATTTGTGGAAACAATTTTGTCTTCATATTTGTGATGACCTTGCTCATAAGATACGTACACAATTTGGTATTCCAGACCCCAGCATTTCAGTTGTAGAAGATTATGGGTTGTATCTTCTTAATCGGCTACTTCAAGAAACGGGAAAAAGTTTGGTGACTTCCCACCGATGCCCTTGCCTACAAGAAATTGGAGTGAGTTCACGGGTAATAAGTTGATGTGGGAACACCGTCAGTTAAACATCAAAGCGCAAGAACATGATGTCGATACTAGGGTGGGTTCTCTAAATGATGCTCAGCGGGTTGCTTACTCTTCAATTCTTTCTTACTGTTCTTGAAGATCGTGGAACAACTTTCTTTTTGAATGGTGGTCTTTGGGACGGAAAAACTTTCTGTACAACACGGTAACACTTAAATGTCGTTCTCTAGACCACATTGTTATAAGCTGTTGCATCATACGGTATTGCATCCTTACTTGTTAATTGGTGGTGGTAGAAGCTGCGCACTCGACCTTACGTATCCCAATTGATGTTCATGGAAATTCAACATGTGGCTTTACTAAGCAATCTATACATCTTTGAGTTGTTCAAAAAGCTAAACTCATAATATGGGATGAAGTGCCAATGCAACATCGATCTTGTGTTGAAGCCGTCGATCGCACCATTCGTGACATTCGGGATAGTAATGACAAACCATTTGGAGGCATCACCGTTGTTTTGGGCGGAGATTTTCGACAAGTCCTACCTGTAGTTCCAAGGGGTGTTCGAACACAGATAGTTGGGGCAACATTGAGACGTTCACCTCTATGGTCTGCCATTAATATCCTAACGTTAAATGTTAACATGCGTCTGGACAACACAAATAATTCGCGGGTGGATTTTCTGAACTTTCTGATGAAGGTATTTTTTAATTACTTTAACATTTTCAACATTTGTGTTTCAATCTTTTAACATATATGTTTTAAAATGGTTAATTTATTTCATGATTAAAAATTCAGATTGGGAGCGATCTGAAGAAGTGATATTAATACCGTCAACAATAAGGATTTGTAAAAATCCCTTTGAGTTATTAAATAGCATTTACCCACAACTTGGGGTAGCAGGCGTGGCGAACCCATCATTCCTTTCTTGAACGCACAATTTTATCGGCAAGAAATGACGATGTTAGTTCTATTAATGAAAGGGCACTTCACATATTTCTGGTGAAACAGTTTCTTATTTGAGCTGGCGATAAAATGTGCCACGATGATGAATCCAGCCGGAACATTACAAATCGATATCCAAATGAGTATCTCAATTCACTAAATCCTCCGGGCTTACCACCTTTTAAACTTGATTTAAAAGTTGGCTGTCCCATTATGTTATTGAGAAATCTTGCTCCGAATGATGGTCTTTGTAATGGCACACGATTAGTGATCGTCAGATGTGCGCCACCCGTTCTTGAAGCTCAAATTTTGACCAGGGGATAAGGTTTGGAAAATTAGTTTTTATCCCAAGAATATCACTAACTCCTTCATCTGGAGAATTGCCTTTCAACATGACGAGGCGACAATTTCCTGTTCGTCTGGCATTCGCGATGACCATTAACAAATCACAAGGGCAGTCAGTGAAATTTGTGGGTATTGATTTGCGCAATCCTGTTTTTAGTCATGGACAACTGTACGTTGCTCTTTCTAGATGCACATCTCCAGAGCGTATTAATGTTCTTCTCTCTGAAAGTAACATAAATTCTACAACAAACATTGTCTACCCAGAAGTTTTATTATAGTATAACTATGAAAAGGTAATTATAACATAACTTAAACAATTTTTTAAATGATACGCTTTTTTATCATCATTCTCAAATATTTGAATCATATATTTGTAGTCATGGGATGAGTGTGTGAAAGAATATAGACGCTTGCACAAACCTACGACAAGGGCTTGGAATGGGCATAATAAGGTAATTATTTTTTTTTTAATTATTATATTGTTAATTTAATATAAAAATATATTGATTTCATTTTTTATTTATTTCAGGTGCTTTTACGTAAACGTGCACAGTCAATGTCTGTTTCGATTGAGACAACATCTTTACTTCAAGTGGTTAAAAATCTATATGTTAATTAGATGTTAATTTATGTCTTTATCTTTTTGTAAACAAGGGCATAATGTTTATGTTCATAAAAATCTATATGTTAAAAATCACTATAATTTGTAACTATAAATGTTTAAGTTAATTAAAAAAAAAAAGACCCGTGTCCTCGGACACGGGCATATGTACTAGTATTTAATATGAGAGAGAATGAGTGGGAGGAATAGTAAGTTAATGATTGATTTTTTTGTAAATATGTGGAGATGATAAGGGTATAAATATATATAAAACTTTTCATTTATGGAATGGATCAATTAAAGTGAGACGTCAAAAAAAAAAAAAAAATGGACCAATTAAAGTGGGACGGAGGGAGTATTAAAACTAGTTATTAACTTTTAATTAAATTAACTGTTAAATTAAAATAAAAGGAATATTATCATTGGTCCTCCATCATTATCATAAGGGAATTCAATCAATAATCAATAAGAATAATGAAATTTGAATTGAGTAAGTTTTAGGAGAAATCTGTTTTTTTATAAGTTATAAAAAGCCCACTTTTCATCTTTAAAAATATTGAGTTTAAACCTTAAAACTAGGGGTGGACATGGTTCGGTTTGGCTCGGTTTGGAAGAAATTTGGAGACCAAACCGCTAGTACTCGGTTTGGGAAAATCCCAAACCAAACCAAACCATAGAAAATTTCAAACCAAACCACCTCGGTTTGGTTCGGTTCGGTCTCAAACCACGGTTTCATAAACGGTTCAAACCGTGGTCCGAACTGCGGTCTAGACCGCTATCCGAACTACAAACCTGTCCAACTAAAAGCGTTGCTCTTTACATATTTTTTTTTATCAAACTAGCAATCATATATATTAAACATAATATGTGTTCAAGATATTATCTAACTTCATGAGTAGCTTTCCTGTCATATATCTGCAGCCAAAAAACTAATATGTGTTCAAGATATTATCTATCTATGAATTCAACAATCAAGCTGTCTAGCAACATTGTAAATTCCCCATTAAAGAGCAGAACTAACCCGAATGCCAGTTCCAAGAATAGACTTAAGGTGTGACCAATAACTTCCTCACTCTGCAAGGAGGGAATTTTTTCAGATAGAACATGAAACTTCTACCAAGAAAAAGGAGAAGCAGGAAGAACATTATTTTGACCTCTGTAAAGGATTTGAGATTGGTAGCAATTTTGCCAACAATCACATTTAGTACTTGAAAATGATCATGGAGTCCAAGCAGCTTAGACAAGCGGGCATATAACTGCTGCAACAGAAGGAGAAAGTCTCAAGAATTTCATGGTTCGGTTCCGTGGTTCGGTTTCACGGTTCCAAACCGCGGTTCGGTCTGAATCGGTTTGGTTCGGTTCGGTTTGGTTCGGTTTTGAGGTTCCAGACTGCGAGCTGAACCGAACCACACGGTTTATTAAATTTTCAAACCAAGCTAAACCATTTATAGAAAAAAACCAAACCAAACTGCGTGGTTTGGTTCGGTTCGGTCTCAAACCGTGGTTTGAACCAAACCATGTCCACCCCTACTTAAAACATTGAGTTTAGGCCTTAAAATACCTAAAAAGTAAAATAGTGAGTTTAGGCGTTAAAACAGTGAGTTTAAGCTAGAAAATAAAATAGCGAGTTTAGGCCTTAAAACAGTGAGTTTAAGCTAGAAAATAAAATAGCGAGTTTAGGCCTTAAAACAGTGAGTATAGGTTTTAAAACATCAAATCGATATATTTAAAAACAGGACTTTGTATACTTGTGGAGAAACAGGCTTCCCCCAAAATTTTCTGATTTAAAATTTAATCATGTAGTCAAACATTAAAATAAAAATTATATCTAAAGATTTGCTTGATTTATGGGTTCTCATATTACCTAAAGGTCCTAAACTATCCTCACACACACACAAATAAAGATTATATATTGATACTAATAGTTTGATTTGTATTGGCTATATAAACACATTAATGATTTAATTTTTATTTTTTTTTGACTTTTGGATTTAAAGATATTTCATTTTAAAATTTTGAAGAAAACTAAAAAAGAGAGAAAGAGGAAAGAGAAAGCACAAAACGGGACTGTCCACGCGTGTCACGTCATTAAATGAGTGGCACGGGTGTAGTTTTGTCTAATGTGCATTGTACATGCGTGTCCACCTATAATATCAGAACCTGGTGGTCAATTCGCAAAATTTGTGTACTTGATGATCGGTTTTGTTAAAATAAGAGATGATTTGTTAATTGCCCCAAAATAAAACTAACTTTATAATGTATCCAAAAGAACATTAAAAACTTTGTCATTTGAGTAGCACACTAGAAAGAACGCGTTTTTCCTACGAAAAACGTGTTTTGAATGTGCGGTGACATTTTTATAAATAATTGAAACTTTTTTTTTAAAAAAATGCACAGTAACATTTTTGTAAATAATCTGAACTTCGCAACATCCTCTAACACTCTCCAACACACGAACTAGACCTCTGAACACCACGTATGGTCATCTTAAATCCTATCATTGACCATCTTTTAACACTTCATTTATAAAAACTTCAAATATCCGTTGAGGACTTAAATGACGTCTCACTACAAGAAAGAGGCTTATTTACGGCGGTTAAAATCCGCCGTAAATAATACGCGCCCCGCCGTAAATAGTATTTACGGCGGACTAGCCGCCGTAAATAGATCCCCGTATAAATCATCGCCGTATATACTATATACGGCGGGACAACCGCCGTATATAGTATATACGGCGGATATACCACCGCCGTATATAAATGGAATACATACGTATAAAATGGCGTATTTGAGTGATCTTTATACGGCGGAATGTGTAACCGCCGTAAATAAGAGACGAGTCGTCCGCTCTGTGACGAGTCGTCCCAGTTGCACCCCCACCAGGTTCCCTCGTCCAAACGAGTCGTCCATGGCCATTTTATACGGCGGTTACTATATCCGCCGTAAATAACTAAATAGGGACGACTCGTCCACCATGGCACGAGTCGTCTCATTTACACCCCTCTTTGGTTCCCTCGTCCCCCTTTGGGCACGAGTCGTCCCTAGGTTTATACGACGGATTTAGTCACCGCCGTAAATAAGCCTATTTTTTTTTTCCCCAACTTTGTATAATTCATTTTCCCCAAAAATACGTTCACAAAAACCAAATTCAACCTGTACACACACAATATAACCAAAAATACACAAATGCAATCAATATTTACAATCTACATATTAACACAATTAATGTTGAATGTATCCAGACATAATAACCATTATACAAAAAAGTTATTAGTTGTTGAATGTATCCAAAATACACAATGTCTAAAATCCACAACACCTATTCATTACCGTCATTTCCACGTCGTTCCATCCAACAACGTTTCAATTCATCAATTTGTTGTTGTAACTTAAGGCGTTCCTCATCAAGTTGTTGTTATGCTTGCTCCCCGAAGTCGTTGGCGTTCCTCCTCATTTTTTCGGCGTTCCTCCTCAAGTTGCCTTTCCATATCTGCTCGACCCCGCCACCGCCTCCATTACACTGTGCTCGAGAAGGTTGGGATTTACCAAACACCTTAGTTTTGTTCAGACCGCCTCCCATACATCGAACTCTCCCATGGTCATCGAGCCAAACATACCAACAAAAATATTTTCACGCGCCGCGGAGAGTTTTGTTGCTCCTGCGCGGCTCCTCAATTGCATCATTAAGCGTTATTGTAACAAAAACAACATGTTCAATATAAATGTTTTAACTTTAATTAATATTATGAAAATGAAGTTAGAAATGAAAAAAGTATTCTATAGAATAACAAAGCTGAAACGAGAAAAGGTTGAAACTTTAACTTACAATCATTTGAGTGGTTTCTTGATCTGCGGGTGTTTTGCCGTGCGCGTATGTATGGAAAACGCTTAAGCGATCGAGTTGGTAATCCCTTGTCGCCTCTCTACAATTTATAATAGAATCATTTGACCAAAAAAAAAATATATTTATATACGATACAAAAAGAAACATTAATTGAATTGACAATCTGAGAACTAAATTGAACGATGACAAACCTCTTTGATGACTTTGGGATGGGACGTTTTTCCGGTCCTATTCGTGCACGATTGTTTTTCTCGATTCAATTTATTTGTTTCGATATTTCTGGAAAAAAAGATAATATTAGTATTAATTTGACTACTTATATAAGACATTCACGATAATAGATTGAGATTAATTTGAAATATACCCGAGCCTTGGGCGTACCCCACATCGCAACAAGTGCGGCCCATTGATCCGCAACGCACCCACGGGGTGGGTGAGCCAATGCGTCTTGGTCGATTCATACATCTTATAATCTTTGTTTCAACCGAGTAATAATATTCATAGCGAGTCAATATTCATAACAAAGTCATAAGCTGAGTAATATTCATAAGCTGAGTAATACTTATTATATGCTTGTCTCACATTGTATTTCCGGTCACGCCACGCTTTAGCGAGAGAAAGAGCCATAACCGGAAATACTCGGAGGAGCATTTGTATTTTCCTATATACACAATTCAACAAAGAAAAAAAAAAACAATTGTTAGAGAATCATAAGACTTTTGACTACGTACTAGAGATTTATGTAAGAAATATGGATTACAACTTACCGTAACGTCATTCCATACGTTATTTATGCACTCGTGGTTCATCTCGAGACCACTCATTAGTTAATGGGAAATGTTCCCCATTTTTAGCAAAAATTCCTATACGAGTAGCTAATTGTGCCATTTCCCCACCAACCGGTTGACCATAATTATTCCATATTATGATCAATCTCTCTTTACTCCCATTTGGCGGTTGGTTTTGCCAACCCTCTTCCTTTAGGGTTAGAGCCACGACCTGGTAATAAATTTTTCCTTGGAGGCATATACGTCATATGACAATTCAATTATAGCACAAGAATTGGATAAACCAAGTAAAGGACCCAAAAAAACAATCTTATAATATATGTATAAGACCAATAAATTTATTATAGGTCTTATGTATCATGTATAAGACCTATAAAATGCCTAGAAACAACAACAAAGAATAAAGAACAACAACAACAACAACAACAACAACAACGGCAACGAAACAACGGCGGCAAGCGAAACAACAACGCTGATAACAAACAAGAATGCGACAAGCGATTGACAACGGGAATAACAACGGCAAAGACAAACAACAACAACAACAACAACAACGAATAAATAAATAATAATAAAGAGCGAAAAATAAAGAACGGCAAAGAACAAAGAATAATAATAAAGAAGAAACAAGATGCTGAAATGTATATTTTCTTAGTTTGTTACAAATATCTCTGTTGCCTTGCTCAAATGCTTACTTGTCCCACCAAGGTTTTATAAAACTGAAATAAAGTGAACAAGGTAGGATGAGAGTTATACAGAGACCATAACCTCCGTGCTAAAGTCGGGTCTCTCCTCTTCTTTTAGCGAGGATTACATAAAATAGTTTTTACCCTTTTCGCATAAATTAATTTCATATTACTCCTTTCCTTGAAACCTATGAACCCACCTCTTCTTTCACGTGAGCCTAGAGAGCACACTACCAACTAGCCTTCTCACTCGACTAAATGTTATGCATTTAGCCAAGTTCATAATATACAAGGCCGAGAGATCTTTCCTTTTCTTATGCATAAACCGGGATATGAATCGGGTAGCCATATTGCTCAAAATCAAGTCTCGCATTCATGCAAATGGGTCAATGACTCAAAAATACAAGGAAGTTCAAGACCGTAAAACTAATTTCTCTTCAGAAAAGCTTTGCTTATCAAATGCAGATGCAAACGAGACAATGAAAGAAGCAAATATATATGCAGACATGTGCTAGTTAACAATGTCAAACCAGTTCTAGGTAATCTCACAGAACCTTCTAAGCGCACTATGTAGTTTAAAAAACTGTGTTATTCCAAACAAGTGGCCTATCCAATGATTATAAGAAATATCCTAGTTTAACCTCGAATATCCTATAAAATTCAACAAGATACACCAAGCAAAAGCAATGCAGTACTCTTAAACAATATCTTTTCCTTTTATTATATGGAGTATATCCTTTAAACTGATTTTAAATTACATCTTCAATATCACACCTAAAAACTAAAGAAGTTTCCACAAAAGAGAAAATCTAGAAGAAACAGTGGAAATTCACAGCCTAAACTTTGAAAGGTGATTTATTCTTTATAATCATGTACAAATTAGATATGAATGTAGGACTCTTTTCAGGGGATATAAACTAAAAATCACAAGAAGCATCAATTACTACAATGCTCCAACATGGAAAATAGAATCAACGGCATATTCGAAAAATGAAAAAGATGTGCACAGATGTACACAGGAAGAAATCACACACCACCGATTAATTTAATGAAGCAACTAATCCCATGGGAAAATCTAATGAGTGGTACTCAAAAGAAAAAAAAAAGGTCCCACACGGTTCAATGAAGGAGAGAAATAAATATTTTACTAAAGGGGTATTAGAATTTGATTTATAAGGGAAAAATAACAAATTGCATTCACGAGCACATGTACAGAACCAAATCTACATTTCTTTTGCTCTATAAATAATACTTTTGGAAGCGGGGCGGGGAACAACAAACGGGGGGCTCGCTGTTGTGGACACATTTGTTATATGTCAAATTTAACAAAAAACAAATACCAAATCGGTGGGGAAGCGGGGCAGGGGGAACAACAACCACAAGGAACAACAACAACAACACTATAGGGCAAGCCTTGCTTGATACAGAAAAAGTATAAAATAGTACGGGGGGGGCTCTGCGGTACCAAATCGGTGGGAAGCGAGGCGGGGACATCCCAAAGTAAAAGGAGTACCCGGAGAAGCGGATTTACTGAGGTAGAAAGTAAGAGCCGCCGCAACAAGATCCCGTAGGGAAATAAGAGTTTGATCAAAAGAAGCGTAACAAATACATATTACAATTAACAATATTAATATTCAATCCAACCATACAAAATAACAAGTTTGATTGAAATATGAAACATAAGTAATAACATTGTCTTAGTAATAGTAAGCAAATAAGATCTAAACAAATACATATTACAATTAACAATATTAATATTCAACCATACAAAATAACAAGTTTGATTGAAACATGAAACATTAATAATAACATCACAATAATAACATCACCGATGAGAGCCTGAGGTTTGTCTCGATAGTAGGTCCGACGGAAGAACGCCTGCGTGCACGAGCGGTGGCTCGAATGCATCATAGTCAAATAATCCTCTGAAACCGGCTCGTAACTCCGGGCTCTGTCTCGCACGCCCAAGCCTCCAACTGCGTATACCGGGCTCCCAAAATGGCGCTTTCATCTTCCAACCCCTCAAAACGATCTTGCACCTCCCCCATCTAGCATCCTCTAAAGTCCTGTCGACTCGTTCTCGAGCGATAACCTCCCCCATCTAGCATCCTCCAAAGCATGTCGGCTTCGCTCCCGAGCGATCCTTGATCGCTCCCGCTCCTCCAAAATGCCCTCATGGTATCCCACTCGATCAAAAGAACCCCGCCGGCTCGGTTCTCCTCTCCTCCCCGACCACCCCTGTCTCTCCCGATCCTCCTCTTCCCGCTCCTCATCATCCTCCTCATCAACGGGATCCATTTGATCATCAACACCGGCATACGCCAATGCCTCGGCTTGTTCACCACTCGGAAACGTGGCCCCTACCCCGCAACGGACCGTCCTCCCGGGAGTACCATATTCAAATAATAAAGACTCCGTTGTCCGTCGCCCTCCGGTCCCTCACAAACTTGTCATACCGCACTAGCGCCTACGTAATAAAAACTCGTGCCCCCATCAATCTCATCGCCTCGGGTTTTGGTTCACCCACACAAGCTTGAGCAATCAATGTGATCATCCCCCTATTGATATGTTTCCCTTTTTGGTAAGGGCAAATGCCTCACATCTCCGAACAAAAATATCAACCCAATCAGGAATCACCTCGAAAACTCCTCAACCCCGTTCGCAAAAGGTTTACCATAGCCACATTCAATTGAGCGGGCTCTCCGTTTGCCAACCAAGACATAGATAGACCTCTGTAAAATAATTTCCAAGCCGGGTGAGAAAGAGAGGAAGCCCTAAGGTATTTTTTTTTGCAGGGCAATCCCGTGAGCTCCGAAAAGAAAACAAGTCCCCCATCGACTCTACCCAGTTTCCTCTCGGCTGATCAACCCCAAAGATTTGCCTCAACTCATCATAATCCACTCGATAGGCTTCATCATTCATATGAAACCGAATAGTATTTTCTTGTGACCCCTAGCCTACCTCCAAAGTTGAAAGGAACTCAAGTGAATATCTCAAATACGTAGATGGAGTCTTCCCCAGAAATTACCTAACCCGCTTGCGTCATCAATTACGTTACATTAACGTCTCTAAACCCAAATCCCTCAACACCGGCAAATGAAGGAAAGTGGTGACTTGAAATTTCCTACCCTCCAAATTCCGCCATTTTTTCTTTTGAGCGGCGGTCAATTGGGTCAATCCCATATACGGATCATTTGGGACTACGGGCGGCGGGTTTTGTCTACCCCTCTTGTTGCTACCCTCTCTCTCCTTAGGAGGCATATTTTCAACACAAAAACCACCTATACATAAGACGGAGAGACACAAATTTTAGTAATAACATTGTCTTAGTAAATAGTAAGCAAATAAGACCTAAACAAATACATATTATATAGAAGTAACAATATTAATATTCAACCATACAAAAATAAGAAGTTTGATTGAAACATGAAACTTAAGTAATAACATTGTCTTAGTAAATAGTAAGCAAATAAGATCTAAACAAATACTACTCAAACTAAATGCACCGGCAAGTGCTCCATAACATCAAAGAAAGCTGGTGGGAATATTTTCTCGAGAGCACATAGTGTGACAGCTATCCAATCTTGTATCTTTTCGAGATCAGCAAGTGTATTCACCTTTGAGGATAATTGCCTAAAGAAATTTGCCAACTCAATGATGGCTTTTACAACAGAAGTAGGCAACGCTTTTCGAACAGCTAAAGGGAGTAGTTGTTGGAGCAAAATATGACTATCATGGCTCTTAAGACCCCAAATAGCTCTTTCCTCTAGATGTACACAACGAGATATGTTTGACGAGTAGCCATCAGGGACTTTGACTCCCTTTAGAACTTTCAAGAATGTGTCTTTATGCTTCTTACTCATTGTAAACCGAGCCTGAGGCATAATATCTTCGCCGGATGGAAGCTTTTGTAGATGCAATGGTTTCCGAATGTTCATCACTTTTAGGTCTTTTCTTGCTTTATCATTATCTTTTGATTTCCCGCAGCATCTAACAGAGTATGTAGCACATTATCACACACATTTTTTTCAATGTGCATAACATCAAGATTATGACGAACATGATTATTTGCCCAATAAGGCAACTCAAAGAAGATACTCCTCTTTTTCCAATTGTGACACAACTTAGGAACCTTTCTTTTCTCCAACTTGGCTTGTTGCTTCTCACCCTCTTCTCTTTTCCTCTTTTTAATAACATCTTCTATTTTATACTGCTTTCCATATTTTCAACTTGTTTAAGCAATTTTGTTCCAAACAATAACTTGGGCTTATCTCTCACTTCATGAGTACCATCAAAAGAGCCTTTATCCTTACGAAAAGCATGACTCCTAGGCAAGAAGCGTCGATGACCAATATAACAATACTTGCCACCATGATCCAACCATCGTGCTTGAGGTCTCACATTGCAACAAGGGCAAGCATATTCACCTTTAGTGCTCCATCCAGACACAACATTGCATATGCAGGAAAGTCATTTATTGTCCATAATAGTGAAGCTCGTAAAGTAAACAACTCGTTCCTTGATGCATCATAAGTTGATATACCATCTTCCCACAATTCCTTCAACTCATCAATTAACGGTTGGAGATACACATCTATCTTGTTGCCCGGCCCTTTTGGGCCTTGAGTAAGCACCGACAAGAAGAAATATGGTCGTTTCATGCATAACCAAGGTGGAAAATTGTATGGCATAAGCACAACCGGCCAAGTACTGTGAGATATAGTCATTGTTCGAAAGGATTAAATCCGTCGATGCTAATCCCAATCTAACATTTCGAATTTCACTTGAAAATAATGGATAACGTTCATCGAATTCCTTCCACGCACGAGAGTCCGCAGGATGCCTCAAAGACACCATCGTCTATTCTTTCTCGGCATGCCATCTCATGAGTGTCGCGGTCTTAGATGACCAATACAACCTTTGCAACCTTGGCTTTAAGGGAAAATACCATACTTTCTTCATCGCTACCGCTTGGGAAGTTTATTCTGCCACTTGTTTCCGCACCTTCACCGCTACCCCCTTATTCTTGTTGCTTATATCTAGAGGCTCCACAAATTTCACATTTAGTAAGTTTTTCGTTTCATTTCGAAACAACATACAATGATTAATGCACGCGTCCCACGTTTTATAACTAAAACCCAAATCCGCAGTCATCTTGTACGCCTCACGATAGGAACTTGGCACTTTCGCCGACCGAGGCAATGCCCTAATGAAATTTTTTAATAAAGAAGTAAATCCCTTATCTGGCCACTCGATAATTAGCCTTCCAAAGTGCATAAGTTCTACAATAAATGAGAGTACTGTAAACTTATCACACCCTTCCCACAAGGCTTGATCAAGATCTCTCAAAAGTCTAAGAAACTTTGCGGTGGATGCATCCGATTGTACGGTTTCTTCAATTCTGGTCGGTTACTATCCGGCATACCCATCCCTTCATGTACCATTCGCCTCATACAATCTTGCACGCCCAATTCAATTTCAATGCCATCTTCGGTTGTCCTATCATTATTATCATTCTTACGCGCCGAAATGTACTCTTCCCGTGCCTAATCCAATTCTTGTAATCTTTTTGAAATCCCACTGCAATACAATGTGATCTCACGGTTGCACGGTCTTCTTGGTAACGATTTGTGCATTTTTTACAAGGACAATATATTTCTTTAACACCAACAGACTTTTTTGAGAATGCAAAATCGAGAAAGTTGTCAACCCTGCACAAATACTCATTTGAAATTCGATTATCCAAATCAATCCAACTTTTGTCCATATATGACTTGACTTGATATTTTTAACGTTAAAATACAACCTATATATAAGACCGAGAGACACAAATTTTAGAATAAAAATAAACTCATAAACAAACATAGTCTAAATATGTACAACTTTTGGCTCGATATAGATAATATACATTGTTGGAGTCTAGCCTATTAGTCGAATTTGGGCCCATGATATAGTATAACCCTATTACAACATTCATTCGTCTCTCTCACAAGCCCCCCGTAATTGAGAAGCTAATTTAAGGAACTAGGTTGATGTGCAAAAGAATATGCACATGCAACAAAAGATTTGGAACTATTTTTAGGAACTAGATTGAAGTGCGCAACATTATTTTTTGAAGTGCGCAACACCAACATATGGACTAATAGATTGAGATTACGGACACACTAGAAAGTTAAGGGAATTTACAAGGTTTGCCTTCAAACAAGAAGTCCACGACTAGGTATTGTCTATTTGTTGGAGGCAACTTAGTATCTTAGTAAAGCAAGAAGGAATCATTGGTATCAAGATTCATGATCATGTACTAAGGCAAGGGGTATAAAGCCATGGCTCAGTTGAAATGTGAGCCGATATGGACTCTACATGTACTTAATGGGGTTGGACTTGGTAGTTTAACTCCTACTCGCAATGGCATGAGAACTAGGCAGCTATCCACATTGCATCTAATCATCTAATCCATAAGACAAAGTACATTGAGGTTGATAGTCATTTTTCGGGAAGAAGCTTCAAGAAGAAATTACTTCGCAAACAACTTGTTGATGTGATTACCAAGACTTGGAGTGGAAATGGGATGACTAATATTAGTAAAAGCTAGGCATGTATGGCATGAGAAACAATGATATAACACAATGTGGGTTTTCAAACCCCATTCCAAAATCGCAAAACCCCAATTTCAAGAACATGCAAACAAACTACAAAAATCAATCTAGAGCCATGAACATAGAACAAAATCGCAAAATCATAAATTTAAGTTTTAGCACAATGTCGCTTATCAAAAACCCCACAATGCCGCTTATCAAAAAAAAAAAAAAAAAAAAAAAAAAAAAAAACAGAGACTCGATCATGAAGCAATACCAACAACAACAACAACAACAAAGAACATCAACAATAACTCACAACACCAAGAACAAAAAAACTGTAAATTAAAAGTAAATTAGAAAAGGGGAAAGAAATGTATACCGATTGTTGTTGATTGAAGAAATCAAAGCTCAATTTCTACTGAGGAGAGAGAGAGAGACCGAGCGAGATACGCTAGAGGAGAGAAAGAGAGACCGAGTAAGAAATCAAAGGGGAGACCAAGAACAATAAAAACCAAAAATAAAAGTAAATACCAACCGTTCTTCCAAGACTCGATTTGGAGGAGAGAAAGAGATCTTCGCTGGTTGCCCTAGCTATGGAGATTTCGTGCCCTAATGCCGTCTGCCATGGAGGAGAGAAAGAGAGGGAGAGATACCGCGAAACTGAATAGGGAAATTTGGTTTCCCGGTATTTAATAACATTTACGGCGGACGCGTATAAACCGCCGTAAATAGTTAACTATATACGGCGGCTACTTATAAACCGCCGTATATAACTTCGATCTCATACGTATTCATGTGAAATATACGTATTTACTTATTTACGGCGGTCTAGACCGCCGTATATATTAATTATATAAGGCGGTAGATATAACCGCCGTATATATATGATATATACGGCGGACGCGTGTCCACCGCCGTAAATGAGCGCCGTAAATAGCCCCTTCTCTTGTAGTGTCTTTTGGGATTTTTAAACACATAATCTCAGGGCAAAGCCCGATGACTTTTAGAGGTCTCGATATTTTCTTTGCCAACAAAAATTCTGGATATTAGTCTCAAATATTCTAGATATCAATTTCAAAGGTAATGGATATCCAGAAACCTTTGACATTGGTATCCGAAGGTTTGTTGACCATGGATCCAACGCGTATGAAGTTTCACTTATTTACAAATCTTTTAGATATTAGTATCAAAGGTTTTGAATATCAATCTCTAAGGTTATGGATATCCATAAACCTTTAACATTGATGTATAGAAGATTTGTTTGTCATGATTTTGTTCAAATGTGCTTTTAATTCATATTCAGATAAAATATTGATATCCAGAAACATTTAATGTTGATATTTAGAAGGTTTGTTGGTAATGCCATTGTTCAAATATGATTGTTAATTTATACTCCCTCCGTCCCACCCGAATTTGGACAAAGTTACTTTACACGGAGATTAAAAAATAACAATAAGATAATAAAAATGTGTGGTAGAAAATGAAGAGAGAGAATGAGTGGAGTTAATAGTGGTTGGTTGAATAAATTGTATGGTGGAGAATGAGTGGAGTTAATGAGTGGGGTATGCCCATTTTTTTATTATTATAAACTTTCCTTTTTGGGTTGTCCAAATTCGGATGGGACGCCCAAAAAGGAAATTTGTCCAAATTCGGGTGGGACGGAGGGAGTATATATATAACTTTAATATTATTATCCAAAACTATTTGAGTTTGATATCCATAAGGTTTGTTGGTAATGGACTCGGCTCGCGCACGAATTTTCACTTATTTACTAAAATGTCACTTCACACGAAGTTTCACTTATTAACAAAAATATCACCGTACATTTAAAATCACGTTTTTCCTAATCACTAGTAAATATGCGTTTTCCTAGATTTTCACTTGCCATTTAGTACGTTCAATTGGTAAGTAACACTGTTTAAATAGAAAAATATATATTTAATATTTTTTATTATTGAGATTTATTTATACTCACAATAAAATAATTATTCAATTACTATTTTCTATCCTATTTTTTCTCTTATCGATCCAGGATACCTATTTTTGTAATATTATTTTTTAATTTCTGTTTCAAATAGAAAGTGTAAGATTTAAGGAGTATCATGTTTAATTTGGATCCAAGGAAACTCGGTCAAAATTGCTTACATTTGCGCATGTGCCATGTGTGAGCCGCAATATCCAAGAGGATATACGATACAAAAATAAACAAAAAACAGCTCATTTCATTTGACTTATTGTCAAATTAGATTACATAAGCAAGTGAATATCTCGTGTTTTCTATTTTGTTTTTTCTGAGCGAAATGCAAAAAATAAAATAAAAATTGAATATCCTGTTTTTCAACTTTATCTCTTTTACCCAACTATCTATGCTCACAACACATCACATTTTTCACCTTTTTCTTAATTTTTGTGAAAAAATCAAATAATAAATTTATAAATGAAACAGAGGAAATATACATTTTTATTCTTCATAAAAATAAAATAAACTTTCATTTTATGAGAGATGGATGGAGTAGTATAATAACCAGTCATGTCATTTGTATATGCATCACATGTTACCACAAATTCAAGTCACGATAAACATTTGAAAATATTTCCCCAAAGTAATAATGGTAACAATAGAATTGAATTTCCCTTTGAAATAATGTGCCAAAGAAAAATGGGTTATTATCCATAATTAGACTATGACATCCTGCCAAAACTTAACATGTGGGAGGTGAAAAGTCGAATAACATGCATTGAACATAGACTATTTTACAATATTGTCAAAAGTGAATGATTTCATGTATGACCCAAAAGCTAGCAACCCAAATTCAACTTAACCTCTGATATTCAATCACGGGTCTCCACTTTTTTAAGCATAAAGTTTTTATTTATATAAATAAATGTGTTGGAATTTGGAGTTTCATGGTTAGACACCTCCATCTTTAAATAAATGAATGTACAAAATTTATTTTGAAGGACATATGCAAATATGTTGAACATAAGTGATATTAATAACATGAGTACATGAAAATAATCAATTATCTTCATGTATTGCATCGCACGTGTAAGTGTAAATTAGAACTTAGTTATTAGATGAGAAAAGTGTTAGAAAATGAATACAAAGGGTAAACTTGGAAGAAAGAATGAATAAATCTGGAAATAGAAGAATCATGGTTATGATTGAAATCAAGGTTCTAAAAAGTCACAGACGGATCTTGGGTACGGAGCTGGGCCAGCTAGCGGGCCGAGAAATTAGATAAATTTTAAATATATTTCATATATATATATATATATATATATATATATATATATATATATATATATATATATATATATATATATATATATATATATATATATATATATATATATATATATATATATATATATATATATATATATATATATATATATATATATATATATATATATATATTTATATATATATGTAGGTGCTCAAATGAGAACCACAAAATGAGAACCGTGAGAACCACTTGTATACACTTGTTTACGGTAGATACTTAGTTACTGTATACAGTCTACTGTATATGTATACAGTAGTTAAGTATCTACTGTATACAAGTGTATAACCACACGTATACACTTGTATACAGTAGCTAAGTATTTACTGTATATGTATACAGTCTATTGTATATGTATACAGTAGCTAAATATCTACTGTATACAAGTGTATACAAGTGGTACTCACGGTTCTCATTTTAAACAGTTCTCATTGGAGCGTGACCCTCCAAAAAATAGTACCACTCATGTTTCGTAAACATAAGTTGAGGCTTCACCCCAAGACCCCCCAAAGCCCACCCTCAAATCCCATTCCATTCAGCTTAAATGCCCAAACTCATGAGTTGAGGCTTCACCCCAAGGCCCAAACCCAAAGCCCATCCTCAAAGCCCATTCCATTTAACATAAATGCCCAAATTCGCCTAGTCCGCCCAATCTGCCTAGCTCCGCCCAGCCCGCCCAACGCCTAATCTCCCCTCCTTGACGTAAATCGCGACGCCCGGCCATCTAGGCCGCTTTCTAGAACACTGGTTGAAACCATGTATAGGCCATGAAGCCGGCCGATGAGTTTTGAAGTCTCGGATAACAAGAATCAAGGGCATGGTTGAAATCATGGGCAGCCCATGTAACTAACTGGACAAATTTCTGGGTCAGGCCTATTTTGTTCTAATTTCGGGATTCCTTCTTCTCAAAGATTTTAAGGTTTGTTCCCAGGGTCCTATAAAAACCAAGTGGCATCCAATATTATTGTGTGTTAGAGAAATTAACTAGAGAGAATCTGTAGATTCACAAAGAGAGTCAAAGGCATTGTAGGTATTTGGGGTGCCCTTATGGGCATTTCATGGATTACCTAGGCTATATCTAGGGGTTGTATGAGTGGTGTGTGTTTACTTAGATAGAGGGGATGACTACGGAGGGAGATCATGAGCTTTGATTGTAACACAACATATTTGATATTATTGAATATCCTGAATTGATAGTTTCTCAGATATAGTTCCTTTGTAGGATGAACTGGGTGAACTAAATTTGTATTCTTGTCTTTTATTACTTTTATATGTATATTGTTGCATGTTGTTTTCTTTCTTATACAATTGATATGGAACAATTATTGCTCGGAGATCATCAGTTCGCCAACAGAAAGATTTAATACCTTCTGCAAATGCAAATATGGTAATTCATTTTGAAATAAAGATATTAAAATTTTGGACATTCATTTATTTAGGGAGGGAGGATTAATTTTATCAATTAAATAATGTGGAATTGAATTGACACAAGTTTGTTTTGATTTCTTGGTGAATTCTTCTTTGCTTAGGTTAGGTCCTTCTTTTTTTACTTTTATTCAATATTTGGATAAGCTTTGGATAGTTTATGGCTCGGCTTAATTGATTCATTGTGACATAAAGTTTACTCAATCTCAAAATACAGTAGCATTTTATTTTGTCTTCAACCCAAAATAGTCATTGTGTTTTCTTTTAGTACTCCGTTTCAATTAAAAAAAAAAAATCTTACTTGATTTTTGAATTATTTCAATTGAATATTTTAATCGACTTGTGAATTCAAATAGCTTAACTTATACTCCCTCCGTCCCAATAGTAGCTGCCCAATTTTTGGGTTGCACGCAAATTAAGAAAATGATGGGAAAGTAAAAATCTTGTGAGTGTAATTTGAAAATAGGAGAGAGAATGAGTGGAGGGAATAGTAAATTATAATGGTGTTGTGAGTATTAAAATAATGTAGGAGAGAATGAGTGGAGGGAATAGTAAAAATTCCTTTGCTAAAAAAGGAAAGTGGAAGCTATTAATAGGACACCCAAAATGACAAAATGGGAAGCTTTTATTGGGACGGAGGGAGTATTGTGTAAGAGTTGGTCTTATAAAAAACAAAAAATGTGTTTTTTCTAAGCTTAAGGAAAAATCATTTTTACACTAACACTAACACTTTTTATACTGACACTTTGTTACACTAACACTGACACTTTGTTACACTAACACTGACACTAGCGGGGAAAATAAAACACGTTTTTTTTAAGCTCAAGAAAAAACACGTTTTTTGTAAGATTTTAGCATTGTGTATGTTGTATATGACTCAATTGTGGGTAGGGAATCAGTAGGTTAGGCACACCAAAAGATGTTATCTTTAAGGTATTTAATTCGTCCCACTATGGTGTAATGATCTCAACGAATTTCACCTCCAGGATACAAAACCTACACACTCTTATTCAAAGTTACACTCCTTTGAATAACTCGAGAACAATAATTGAAGCTTTAACCGTTTGACTCGAAGAATAGATTTGTTAAGAAGAAAGACTCAGGAAGTAATTAACTCAGTGATTTCTCTATATCAGTTCCAAGGAGACCAGCCCTATTTATAGAGTTGGTGTTGTCGTCTTGAAAAGACACAACTTTTTCGAACTGGTGCCTCAGCTGCACGACCGAGTCAACAAAGTTGCACGGCCGCTCCATGCTTTTGCACGGGCGTGTCACCAAAATTGGCACGGCCTCTCCGTACCTGCACGGGCGTGCTCTACGCCTTGCACGGCCGATCCGGGCGTGCCCCTCCGAACAGTCATACTCTTTTGTAAATGACTATTCAAAGAGTCACAACCCTAAATGTTTAAACTGATTTACTTCCTCCCTCCTTAATACCATAACCGGTATTAAGATTACTTTAATATTTAAATTAATTAATTTATATCTTTCTTTCTTATATATATTATATATATATATATATATATATATATATATATATATATATATATATATATATATATATATATATATATATATATATATATATATATATATATATATATAATACTCAAAACTTTAAGCCATACTTGATATTTTCCTATAATAGAGGAAAGCTCAAGTAAGCTTATAGGAACTCTTCAAACTTAGCTATTATATAACACGTTTAGCTCCACAAGTTTTATTAGTAATCCCATGTGGGATAAAGAAGACACAAGAAAACAAGAAATGAAGAATAAGACTTTATACCATGAATGAAAGGTTGGTTTACAAACTCAATATGGGAGATGATCAAGTATTATATGTGAATACTACTACATATAACAATCCCCCACTTATTTACATATAATGACACTAAACAATTTCAGCTTCTTTACATAACGAATACCCATTAAGTGGACGAGCCTTAAACTTTATGGTTGAATGTGAAACCTTTAGGGAGACATATCCTCGTCATGTATGATTTCATGTTCCTTTTGATCTTGGCAGCACCTTGTAGTTGGGCCTTGTGCTTAATCCTGGTTTTCACAAGTACTCTAGGAATTTTACCGGAGTAATCCATAAGAAGCGGCCTCTCACTTCTTTACTTGTATAGGTAGATTTATCGAGAATGTCCACAACGCATTCTACGAAAGCTATAAGTCTATTAAGGATTTTGAATCCATCCTAATCTTGTTGTGGTAATGAAAGTGCATAGGTCAGATATGAAACTTTCAAATAGTGACACCCCCACTATTTTTAAGTTATGCACTCGAAATGTATCAAAGTTTCCATTTCACCAATGTCTAATATTGAATTTCCTTTTAACTTTAAACATAAGGTGACAAATCTATGACTTGTACCTTAAGATAAAGTTGGTTTCAATTAAGACATTGTTTAGACCGGTAATAGTCCCATATCTCTCATGACCTTTGTAATTTTATTCCCTGATAAAGATTTTGTTAGTGGATCAGCTAACATCTGATTTGTAGGAAGATACTCAAGTGCTATCTTTCCCTTTTTAACCATATCTCTAATATGCTTATATCTCATAGCAATGTGTTTGCTATGATTTGATATTCTCTCATTCTTTGTATTGAATATGGCAGCTTGATTATCACAATACAAAGTTGTGGCTCCTTTCTTAGAATCAATAAATGGTATTGTTCTTAGAAATCTTCTAAACCATATTAAATCTTTACTAGCCATTGACATGGCTATGTACTCAGATTTCATAGAAGACAAAGCAACACATGTTTGTCTTTTTGAAGACCAAGCAACTATGGCTCCTCCAATGGTAAATAACCAACCACTCGTTGATTTGGAGTTGGTTACATCGGATGCCCAATTTGCATCACTATAACATTCAAGTATAGGTGAATTACACTTGTAATGTAAGCCATAGTTTATTGTAAATTTTAAGTACCTTAGTACTCTTTTTAGTTCCGTCCAATGTTCTTCACTTGGATTACTTGTAAATCTACTAAGTATGCCAATTGCACATGCAAGATCAGGTCTTGTATGATTAACCACATACATTATGCTACCAATTATCTTGGCATATTCTCCTTGATTTACGGCCTCGCCTTTATTTGGAACTAACTTCATATGAGGGTCAATAGGACTTTTACTTATTTTGCAATCAAAATAATTAAACTTCTTTAATATTTCCTCAATGTAATGTGATTGAGTTAATATGTAAGTTTTGTCCTTTTTGATCACCTTAACCCCCAAAATGACATCTACTGGACCTAAGTCCTTCATGTCAAACACTTGCTTTAAATAGTTCTTTGTTTCATTAATACAATTAATATCAGAACCAAATATTAGCAAGTCATCAACATATAAAGTTATAACAACTTTATAATTAAGAGTAACTTTAGTAAAAACACAACTTTCTACTTTACTACTCTTAAAATCAAACTTTTGAATTTCTTGCTTAAACTTCTTGTACCATTGAATTGGTGCTTGTTTAAGTCCATATAGAGATTTCTTTAATTTACATACTTTATGTTCTTCTCCTTTAGAGACATAACCCTCGAGTTGTTGTATGTAAATCTCTTCATCTAAATCTCCATTTAAGAATGCTGTTTTAACATCCATTTGATGAACCTCTAGTCCATAGGCGGATGCTATAGCAAACATAGTTCTAATTGATGTAAATTTAGTGACCGGTGAAAATGTTTCGAAATAGTCAATTTCTTCTTTTTGACTATAACCTTTGGCTACTAATCTTGCCTTGTACTTATCAATAGTACCATCAGTTTTGAGTTTCTTTTTCAAAACCCACTTGCAGCCAATAGGTTTAGTATTAGGAGGAGGATTGACTAGAGTCCATGTTTCATTATCAAGGATAGATTTGATTTCATAATCCATGGCTCTTTTCCACAAGTTTGAATCAGACAAAGACATAGCTTCTTGAAAAGTTTTAGGATCCTCTTCTAACATATATGTAAACATGCCAGGACCAAGGTTCTTTTCAATTCTTTGTCTTTTGCTTCTCCTTAACTCAACTATTTCATCATTTTCATTGTTGTCTAAATTTTCATCATTAGCAATGGCATCACCATTATCATGTGAACTTGATGCATTTTCTACTTCAAGTTCTTTTGACAATTCATGGTTTATATCTACCTTGTCTACACTTTTTATGTTCAAATGTTCATAAAAAATAGCACGCGTAGCTTCAAACACACGATTGTCATTAATTCTCATAAATCTATATGCTTTGCTTATTGAAGAATAACCAATAAATATAGATTTCACAGCTTTGCTCCCAAGTTTATTTCTTTTCAAAGTTGCATCTAAAACATATGCAACACAACCCCATACTTTTAAATGTGAAATATTAGGCTTACGCCCATTAAATAATTCGTATGGAGTTTTCATATGTTTATTCACAATTCTGTTACAAATGTAAACAGAACTTAATAGTGCCTCTCCCCAACAGCTCATTGATAATTTTGAATTTATAATCATGGCACTAACCATCTCCATTAAGGATAGTTTTTTCCTCTCGACTACTCCATTTTGTGGTGGAGTATTAGGTGCTGAAGATTCCCTAACAATTCCATTTTGTTGAAAAAATGAAATCATCTCGTTTGGGAAATATTCACCACCTCTATTCGATCTTAATCGTTTTATCCTTAGATTGGTTTGATTTTCAACTTCGGCTTTGAAAATTTTAAACTTGTCAAAAGCTTCATCTTTTGTTCTAAGTAAATACACATATGCAATACTCAAAAACTTTAAGCCATACTTGATATTTTCCCATAATAGAGGAAAGCTCAAGTAAGCTTATAGGAACTCTTCAAACTTAGCTATTATATAACACGTTTAGCTCCACAAGTTTTATTAGTAATCCCATGTGGGATAAAGAAGACACAAGAAAACAAGAAATGAAGAATAAGACTTTATACCATGAATGAAAGGTTGGTTTACAAACTCAATATGAGAGATGACCAAGTATTATATGTGAATACTACTACATATAACAGTGTAATGTTCAAGGTTCTATAAATCGCTATATTATGGAAGAGTAGGTGCAAATAAGATTATATGTACAATTAGAAAAGTGTTTTTAAGCTGGCCCGCATTGGCCTGCATTAGCCCGCCCGCCTGGCCCACCAACTCAAGGTGGGTTGAGTTGGGTTGCCATATTTCCAGTTCGCCAGGAATTTAGCCCGTCCCGTCCCGCCAGTCCGTATTGACAGCTCTAGTCACTACTCCATTCGTCCCAAATGATAAGCCCATTAGCCATTTTTTATTTGTCTTCAAAAGATAGTCTCATTTTCAAAATTAATAGGTTAAAACCATTGAACTTTTATAATTGCCCAACAAGGTGTCGAATGAGACAGTTTTTAGGGGAGAAATATAGTAATAACTAAACTTCGTCAAGAATAGTAATGTAAATGAAAAGAAACCGTTAAAAATGTTTAAATAATCAAATAACACTATATTATGGACGAAAAAAAAATTATCACTAGACACGAGCATCATACATAAAACTTTTAAGGGGTCATGTTTATTTAGCTAAGGAGTTAGTATTCAGCGTACTAAACTGACAAATTTTAACGAGTGAATACATAAACTACAATATTGTTGTTCATCCAATATATTCACGCTTAGCGGGTTAATGCATCAATATACTAATTCAGTTGACTTGTCAAACTTTTTAAGTTATGTGCTTGCGTACTTGTTTGTACATTGATTGTACCACGAAACTTGGTTATCTATTTTATCTTGTTACCGTAGGTCGGTTCCTTGTGCTAGATATGCTTGTTTTGTTAACTGCAACTTGGTTCCTTGAATTTTCCGAGAGAATAATTCTTGATTTTTACTTTATTCGTCCCAAAATGAAAAAAATATATAAAACTTCAATCACATTCGACTTGAATCGTCACCCTCTGAATGGAGAAGAAACAAAATGTTTTTACTGAAAACCGAGTAGGAATTCTAACTCTGTAATCTCAATAAAACTTGATATCAGCATGAGAAGGTTACGTTGAAATAATTAAGACAGGCATGAACACCAATCAAGGTCCTAAAACTAATCATAAAATGACCATTTATCAGAGCAAATCTGTTTGTTTGTTTTTTTGAGCAGAAACAAAAATCTATTAGATTTGCAAGAAGAAAGA
Organism: Adenophora triphylla var. japonica; assembly: GCA_022495995.1. Classification (NCBI taxonomy): domain Eukaryota; kingdom Viridiplantae; phylum Streptophyta; class Magnoliopsida; order Asterales; family Campanulaceae; genus Adenophora; species Adenophora triphylla. Next base: position 88,942 of record JAFEMH010005860.1, on the reverse strand, counting down.
AGTGTTGTGAATTACCGCAGCGGAACGGATTCAAGCTAGGAGTAATAATAAGAGCAACACACACGAAAAGTAAATCACACACAAAGGAACACACAAGAATTGTTAACCCGGTTCGTTGCAACAACAACTACGTCCGGGGGCGCTACCAAGCCAAAATATTCACTATAATATTTTTCGATGTTACAATTTGTCTCTAGCCTATCACATGTATTTATAGGGAACAAGAAATCAAATTCTAGTAATAAAAGGATTCCTACTCAAGTAAGTAATCTTCTTTCTTCACAAGTCCTACCAAATATTACTACCAAAAGGAATCACCAAGCAAGAAGAGATCTGGTCAAGATAGGAAACAAATCTGCTGTAGAAATATCCACTCCGTCACGTGGGCGGTCGCCCATCGCCCCATGGGCGATCGCCCAAGATAAATTTCCCACGAGCCCAACCTTCTGTACGCATGGGCGGTCGCCCACCACCATCATGGGCGGTCGCCCATCCCGACAGTCTCTCCTCCGGATTTTTCCTTCATTCATGGTTTTGACTCCACATCCCAACAATCTCCCACCTGGAGACAAACCATCCATGATACCTTTCCTTGAAACAAATTTCAGTGGCCAGCTATTGCGTTGGTAGCGCCCGGCCTCTTGTCTAGTTATCCAAGTGAGTTGAAGCTGAGCTACGCTTCAACATAACTGTCGGTTCTACCATGCTCCGAGTCTTCATTCCGAATGATCCTCCCTGCACATCCCCGCTCACTTGCTTGCTAACTATCGATCCTGAACAGCGCGAATCCACGTGCCCCACACAATCACAAGCTTGGAACCTTTGTGTGTTCTTTGCAACCCATCGCATCACAGTTCTTGATCCCGCTCCCATGTTGGCCAAATTGGCTCCGCGTCGGCCGACTTCATCACCCAATTTTCTACCAACATACCGTTTAGTGAAATTTCTCCCACCATGGCGATCTCGGCCACCACCATTCATCATTGGGATGCGCCTTCGTTTCCCCCAACGACTCATGTTGCATGTGGTATACAACATATTTTCCACGCCGCCACGAGCCACCAAGCTAGCTCCGCGGTTTACCTTCCATGTCCCACAACCGAAGGTCACCACACAACCCTCCTTATCAAGTTGCCTAATGGAAATCAAGTTCCTCTTCAAATCCGGAATATGTCGCACATCACGTAGCCGCAAAACAGACTCATCCGTTGCTTTGACCCGAACAACCCCCTTTCCAATGACCTTGACAGGATAATCGTTTCCCAAACGAACAACCCCAAAATCACCCTAACGCACTTGCTCCATTCTTTCTGCCTTTGGTGCATGAATGAAACGTCGAGCCCGAATCCAAAACCCACGAATCCGTTGAATCAAGCTCCCACCCAAGATTAATACGTCCGCCATCTCCTCAAAGCAACATTCAATTCCTTCGCTCCGCTCGACCGCCTCGGACAACTTCTCCTAAAGTGCCCCTTCTCCCCACAATCATAGCAAGTAATCACCTTCTTGCCACCCTTACTCTTTTCACCGACATTTAGTGCTAGCCCCGATGTCCCACCCTTGCTCTTCCTACGAATTTCTTCGCCAAGAATCACATCAATGACATCCGAAAACTTCAACTTCACTTTTCCTGTTGAAACGTTAACTGCTATCGCAGTCGTATCCCAACTTTCCGGTAAAGAAGAAAGTAATATTAACGCTAGTACCTCATCATCAAGAGTAACTGCCACGGAAGACAGTTGGGTCGCAGTAGATTTGAATTCACTTATATGCTTTGTTGCCGACATGCCCTCCACCATCCTTACGTTCAACAGCTTCCTCATTAGATGAGCTTTATTCGCCGCCGATGGTGCCTCGTACATGCTCGCCAACATCTGTAACATCTCCATGGTAGTCTTCGACTCCAAAACATTCTTCGCCACATCCTTGGTCAACGTTTGCCTAACAAGCCCTAACGCTTTCCGATCCAAGATTTCGAATTTTGCTTCCTCTATGTCCGCCGGCTTTTCTTTTAATGGTAGATACAAATCCATGTTCCACAAAACATCCTCGATCTGTGTCTTCCAAAAATTGAAATCCGTCCCATCAAACTTTTCGATCAACACCTTATTACCATCCTCCAAAGCTCCCAAGAAATACATAGCAAAAGATCAGCCAACCAATGATTCGACAAAACCAAAGGCTCTGATACCAGTTGTTGTGAATTACCGCAGCGGAACGGATCCAAGTTAGGAGTAATAATAAGAGCAACACACACGAAAAGTAAATCACACACAAAGGAACACACAAGAATTGTTAACCCGGTTCGTTGCAACAACAACTACGTCCGGAGGCGCTACCAAGCCAAAATATTCACTATAATATTTTCCGATGTTACAATTTGTCTCTAGGCTATCACATGTATTTATAGGGAACAAGAAATCAAATCCTAGTAATAAAAGGATTCCTACTCAAGAAAGTAATCTTCTTTCTTCACAAGTCCTACCAAATATTACTACCAAAAGGAATCACCAAGCAAGAAGAGATCTGGTCAAGATAGGAAACAAATCTGCTGTAGAAATATCCACTCCGTCACGTGGGCGGTCGCCCATCGCCCCATGGGCGGTCGCCCAACATAAATTTCCCACGAGCCCAACCTTCTGTACGCATGGGCGGTCGCCCACCACCATCATGGGCGGTCGCCCATCCCGACAGTCTCTCCTCCGAATTTTTCCTTCATTCATGGTTTTGACTCCACATCCCAACAAGAAGATGGCTATCCAGAAAGGACGGAGACTCGTATATCCAAAACAGAAGGATTTTCATATAATGTAATATCCCAAACATGAGCATAGTTGATATAATAACATGAAACAAGAAGTGTATGTAGCAGAAAGAACTGGTTGGACTCTGTATGCACATAACGATTTTCCTTCATAGGTTGAGCGTGTTTGATATTCAGCGTTGATTCTATCGGGCTCTTTTCATGTTCTGGTGGTGGGTTGTAATGCCACAATACTGACATCTAAAGGCAATATCAAAGTATAAATTCATCTTACTGCGTTTCAACTTCCGGCCAGTTGCCAAAAGCAAGTTTAATTTTGTTAAAGATTCCAATATTAGAGTATTATTAACGTTCCAAGAAGAGTTGCAGATGACCATACACCAGATGACATCAAAAGGAAAATCCTCTTCAGGTCTCCGAACACCATCCACAAAACACTAACATATTTTGGGATCCAAAACGCCAGATATAATGGCACCTGCAAAACAAAACCTTTATTGTCATACCCAACTGCACATTGTAAAAATCACTTCAACACCAGCTCTATGACGTCAGCTGCAGTATAAACTGGTTTAATCCATGTGCTGGATCGCCGCTCGCCCAACTTAAAAGGAGACTTGTTGCTATATTTTCCATCAAAAGATCGGTATATTTTTTGGTCGAAAGGCAATAGAAAACACCAATATTCTCCCTATCAAAATTTGGAAAATATATCTTATTCCCCATTCCTCTTGCAACAGTAGTCTCCAAGAATGATGTCCCCTCTCTTAAGATGAACATGGCGATGCTCGTGAGTCAAAAATGCGGCTAGCAATCCTCTTCTGTCCTTCTCTACCATCAAAGAAATTGGACATATTAAAGCACGTTTGTGATAAGACCATGCCTTCCCATAGACATCCCAACTATATCTATCGACGTCATATATGCCGAAATTGCTGGTCTCTCCCAAGAAATACCATTTTCCATCCAAGAAAACAGGACGGCAATAATCACACATTAGGAACTTCTCAGGCAAACCATTCTCATGAACTCCGGTATCAGAGTCGTCGCATGTCTAATAAGCCTCCCCATATTTAATTGTCTTAAATATTATCAATGTGTCCAAGCAGGCTGATTGCATTCCAATTACACAACAGTCAGGTGAGGTTGGAGAAGACGAGAAATCGGTATTTGACATTGAACATTGCTATGGCGTATCAGGAAGATTAATTTTCTCCTTGCTAAAGGGATTGAATTTTTTTTTAATACGCTGGGCATTTAGATGCAAGCAACCAACCATAACCGGATGAACAAACTTTTGCACCATATAGCTCAGGAGGAGTATCTATTTACTAAAATAAAACAACTGGTGTTTGATCATACGTACATGAATGAATTTGAATCAGACTAGACAACAGGACAAAACTCCTCCCGGTGAGTAAAATGATAGAGAAAACCGAAGTTATATGATAAACAGAAATGACTGAACGGAATTTGAGAAAACAAGACGGAAATTGAACCCTCTAATAGTTGCTCACAGCAATACTATTTTCATAAAATCAATATCAAAAGTCTGCCCATTCCAAAAGCCATTACAATGTTTAAATACTACTTTAAAGATCATTCTAGAACCTTACCAAAACCTATGACTAACTAATAAAGAGATTACCAAAACTACCCTAATTTAAATAAGCAAAATATCAGTAAAATAAATCAGCAAAACATCAGCCAAAAATAGATCAACGCAGAATTAGGCAACTTGGATTTTCGCACGTGAGGCGGGCGCCTGGTGAAGCTGCATGCGGCCGCCTGGTTGGCCGAGGTTGCTGCTGCGTTTTACCATAGTTGAGGCGGGCGCCTGGCTTCCAGAGCCCATGTCTTGGCCATTTGTTCTTCATCCCCTGCAAGTGTATCATCCTCCCCTCCTTAGAGAAAATTCGACCTCGAATTTTGAGTGTCGTACCGGGAAAGACTGTTCGGAATTTATCTCTGAATCGACGACGAACTGTATACTTCATTCCTTTCATCCCAACATCCATCCAATCACACCATTGGAACGATACAAAAAACTCACTAAGCAACTTCTGGATGATGTATCGAACCGAAGAACGTGGGATATACCTGTCAAACGGATCTTCATACGGAGGAAAAAATATGGTTTCACAAATAACATGTGGACCAAACATCTGCACTTTTGCTGCAGGAACTCCCCCGTCAATGAGGCGCTCGCCTGGCTTCCCATGAAGCGCTTGCCTCGACTCCGAAAGCTCGGCCGTGAATTCCTCCACGTGAGTTGTCACAACATGACAAATCTCGTACTCACACTTATCAAACACCGGTGGTATAGACCAATCAACAAACTTTTCAGGCTGTGACTCACCTTCTAACTCCGGAATCTCGGTCTTCATGTCGCCGATAACCCTAGAAGGATATGTCCACTTCCTGTCACCAAGTTCGAGATCCCTAGCGGAGGGATTGGTCACCGCTAAACCCTCTTCATCAGACGATATGTCTGAATCCGAGTCCTCCAACCGCGCTAGTTGTCGTTGGATTCGTCGACCCTCCACCCGATCAAAGTATCGTTGGAGTTCTCGAATCTCGGAACGCAACAAACGAAGCTTGAGATCTTGAATCTTTCTTTGCAATTCGTCCTTCTCGATTTCATATAAGTCACGTTCGTGATGGGGATCGTATTTCTGGGGATTCGCTTCACGAACCCTACTACGAACACCATGAACACCACGACCACGCCTTCGTTCAGCCATCAATTCGACCAGGAATCTGATACCAAATGATAGAGAGAACCGAAGTTATATGATAAACAGAAATGACTGAACGGAATTTGAGAAAACAAGACGGGAATTGAACCCTCTAATAGTTGCTCACAGCAATACTATTTTCATAAAATCAATATCAAAAGTTAGTTGCTCACAGCAATACTATTTTCATAAAATCATTATCAAAAGTCTGCCCATTCCAAAAGCCATTACAATGTTTAAATACTACTTTAAAGATCATTCTAGAACCTTACCAAAACCTAAGACTAACTAATAAAGAGATTACCAAAAATACCCTAATTTAAATAAGCAAAATATCAGTAAAATAAATCAGCAAAACATCAGCCAAAAATAGATCAACACAGAATTAGGCAACTTGGATTTTCGCACGTGAGGCGGGCGCCTGGTGAAGCTGCATGCGGCCGCCTAGTTGTCCGAGGTTGCTGCTGCGTTTTACCATAGTTGAGGCGGGCGCCTGGCCATGGTTGAGGCGGGCACCTGGCTTCCAGAGCCCATGTCTTGGCCATTTGTTCTTCATCCCCTGCAACTGTATCATAAAAGGACGCCTTGCATCTGGACAAGGCAAAGAAAACGAAATAATCTTCGTTTCCAAGTCAAAGTCACAGAGACATCGATTGAACACGACGTGCTCCAATATGTCTGAGGTTCCACCTTAAAACCAATTGGTGATAAGGGGAGTGGCTCAGGATCTTTATATATTATATGCAAGGTTTGTCAATTCCCAATATGTGATAATATCTCTAACATGCCCCCTCACATGTAGCGGGCTTTGCCAAAGCTTACAACGTGAACTTGTCAATTCCCGATATGGGACAATATCTCCAACACTGGTTCTACTTCTCTCTTTACTCCTAACTCTACATTCAAATTAAATATTGTTCTTCATGTTCCTTCCCTTTCTCGTAACATTATCTCTATTTCTAAATTCTGTCAAGATAACAATTCCTCCATCACCTTCTCACCAAATTCTTATGTTGTGAAGGATATCCAAACAGGGAACATTCTTCTTCAAGGCCAACCTAAATCCATCGTTCATGTTCCTTCCCTTTCTCATAACATTATCTCTATTTCTAAATTATGTCAAGATAACAATTCCTCCATTACCTTCTCACCAAATTCTTATGTTGTGAAAAATATCCAAACGGGGAACATTCTTCTTCAAGGCCAACCTAAATCCGGCGTCTATGAATGGTATCCTGCTCGCTCCGTTGTTCACTCCGTCAATCTGTCCTCCATCAACAATTGGCATCATAGATTAGGCCACCCCTCCCCCTCTATTTTACGCTTTCTTAGTTCAAAATTCAGTCTTAATATCCCTAGTTCGGTTTCTTTTCATTGTAATTCTTGTGATTGTGTCAAAAGTCACAAATTACCCTTCTTTGATAATGCAACTTTTGTCTTCTCTCATTTCAAACTTCTTGTGGAAAAATTCTATAATCGATCCATCAAAACCATTTTTAGTGACAATGGCGGTGAATACATTGGTCTTCAACCCCTCCAAAAATCATGGTATTCAACACCTCACCTCTCCACCCCATACTCCCGAACATAATGGCTACTTCGAACACTGATTCTACTTCTCTCTTTACTCCTAACTCTACATTCAAATTAAATATTGTTCTTCATGTTCCTTCCCTTTCTCGTAACATTATCTCTATTTCTAAATTCTGTCAAGATAACAATTCCTCCATCACCTTCTCACCAAATTCTTATGTTGTGAAGGATATCCAAACAGGGAACATTCTTCTTCAAGGACAACCTAAATCCATCGTTCATGTTCCTTCCCTTTCTCATAACATTATCTCTATTTCTAAATTATGTCAAGATAACAATTCCTCCATTACCTTCTCACCAAATTCTTATGTTGTGAAAAATATCCAAACGGGGAACATTCTTCTTCAAGGCCAACCTAAATCCGGCGTCTATGAATGGTATCCTGCTCGCTCCGCTGTTCACTCCGTCAATCTGTCCTCCATCAACAATTGGCATCATAGATTAGGCCTCCCCTCCCCCTCTATTTTACGCTTTCTTAGTTCAAAATTCATTCTTAATATCCCTAGTTCGATTTCTTTTCATTGTAATTCTTGTGATTGTGTCAAAAGTCACAAATTACCCTTCTTTGATAATGCAACTTCTGTCTTCTCTCATTTCAAACTTCTTGTGGAAAAATTCTATAATCAATCCATCAAAACCATTTTTAGTGACAATGGCGGTGAATACATTGGTCTTCAACACCTCCAAAAATCATGGTATTCAACACCTCACCTCTCCACCCCATACTCCCGAACACAATGGCTACTCCGAACGTCGCCACCGCCATATAGTTGAAACCGGCCTCTCTCTTCTTACTCATTCCTCTATGTCTCGTAAGTATTGGCCTCTCGCCTTTGCTACTGCTTGCTACTTAATAAACCGCATGCCAACTTCAACTCTGAAATTCCACTCTCCCTACTCAACTCTTCATAATCAAGATCCAAATTACCTCAAACTTCGTAGCTTTGGGTCTCTCTGCTATCCTTGGCTCCGTCCTTGCACATCCCACAAACTAGATCCCAGATCTGCCCCTTATGTCTTTGTTGGTTACTCCTCCACCCAAAGTGCCTATTATTGCCTAGACCCCACCTCGCACAAAATATATACCTCCCGCCATGTCAAATTTATCGAAACCGACTTTCCCTTCTCCAAAAACATCAATTCGATTCCTCCTCCCGTATCCCCCAATGAATGGTGCTCCCTATCCATCCCCTTAATAACCTCCCCGAAAATTCCTCCCACCTCTCAACTACCCACGCCCATCAGCTCCCTCAGACTCCCCTTTGGCCTCCCAACCCACCTCCACCTCTCACCATGCCGCATCACCCTCTCCCGTGCCTTCTCCACCTCCTAGTCGCCCTAGAACCCGTATCCAAAACAACATTACCAAATCCATTAACCGGCCCAACCTTACTGCCTCCCTATCTCATCCATCACCCAAACCCACCAACATTACTTAAGCCCATAAAAATCCCGTTTGACGCCAAGCCATGCAAGAAGAATATGATGCCTTGATTCGTAATGACACTTGGAGCCTTGTTCCCCCCGCTCCCTCTCAAAATCTTATTGGTTGTAAATGGGTGTTTCGAACAAAGTACAAATCTGATAGCTCTATTGATCGTCACAAAGCCCGTCTTGTGGCCAAAGGTTTTCATCAACGCCCTAGCCTTGACTACTCCGAAACCTTTAGTCCCGTTGTCAAACCCACCACCATTCGAACCATTCTCTCCATTGCCACCATAAATGGATGGCCAATTCGCCAAGTTGACAACAACAATGCCTTTCTTCAAGGCTCCCTATCTGAAGAGGTCTTTATGGCCCAACCTCCTGGCTTCACAGATCCTTCTTTTCCCTCTCATGTGTGCAAATTAAATCAAGCTCTCTATGGCCTCAAGCAAGCCCCTCGGGCATGGTACAATGAGCTCCGATCCTATCTCCTCTCTCTTGGGTTTACAAACTGCATCTCTGACTCTTCTCTGTTCACTCTTTGCCGCCCTAATGGCCTTCTCTATCTCCTTGTTTATGTTGATGACATCATCATCATCGGCTCCGATCCCTCACTTCTCTCTTCATTCATCTCCACCTTTTCTGCTCGTTTTTCTCTTAAGGATATCGGCCCACTTTCATACTTCTTGAGCGTTAAAGTAATTCCCCATTCACAGGGTCTATTCCTTAGTCAGCATAAATATACTATTGATCTTCTTCATCAGACAAACATGGCCAACGCTAAACCTGTTCCGACTCCCATAGTTACTCATCCCCCTCTCTCAGCCAAAGGTGGTTCTCCCCTCCCAAACCCCACCGAGTATCGTGCTATTGTTTGAAGTCTACAATATCTTTCTCTCACTCGCCTTGACATCTCCTTTGCAGTCAATCGCCTCTCTCAGTATATGCATCATCCCACAGAAAATCATTGGCTCGCCCTTAAACGCCTACTTCGATTTCTTGTTGGGACCTCATCTCATGGGTTACTTATCAAGCAAGATTCCCCCACCTCAATTCATGCATTCACCGATGCCGATTGGGCTGGTGACAAGGATGACTACATCTCTACCACGGGCTACATTGTCTATATGGGTAAGAATCCTATCTCTTGGAGTTCAAGGAAGCAAAGAACTCTTGCCCGCTCCTCCACTGAAGCAGAATACATTGCAGTTGCAGCCACCATGGCCGAAGTCATGTCGGTCAGAAACTTACTTCATGAGCATGGGTTCCCTTCTCCCTCGCCTCATGTGATCTATTATGATAATATGGGAGCCACATATGTTGTTGCAAACCCACGATTCCACTCTCGCATGAAACATCTTGGTCTTGACTATTATTTCGTTCGCGAGCATGTTCAGAATAAAAGACTTCGGGTTTCATTTGTCTCAAGCAAAGGTCTGTTAGCGGACGTACTCACCAAACCTCTCAGCTGCTCCCAGTTTCAAACTTGCGTATCCAAGATTGGTCTCCTAAATCAGTCGTCCATCTTGCGGGGGCATGATAAAGATATTACTGATATGGACTCTTCTTCACCTTATTGATATGGGCTCTTCCTCCTAGCTTTACTTATTCATGTATAACTCTATATATTCGTTTGTAATCTTTTCCTATATTTTAGATATTATCCTCCAAGATAGTTGTGTATATATACCTTGTATTACATCAATAAGAAATCACTTCTTCCAAATATTATTACTTATATATGTGTATCAAGAAATATGGCTCGTGTTTTGCCTATGCTTTTCAGATCAACCATTAATTTTTCAATGAAATCAAATCGGTGGACACCAAAACCATAAACCTCTTTAATGTGCCTACCATATTTCAACAATGTGATGACTAAAAGCTCGCCATCAGATTCTACTAACCCTTTAGAATAGCTTACTATATTTGGGGGTACTCTGTCAAACGAGTGGTCATGATGTTCTATTTCTACCGTATGAAGTCTTGGATGGCTAATTCCAATCACGAACAAACTAAAGTAATAATCTAATAGATAAATCTTTCCGTTAAAAACCATAGTAGATTCCCAGAAGCTCTAACAGACAATATTACGAAGCCCTGCATTTCTACAGTCTCACAATAGACGTTGTCCACCTCTAGATCATCAAACTTGGTGTCTCCAGGCTTGCACACGAGAAGAGGACGGACCTCATTTCTGTATATATCAATGAAAATGACTTTGCAATCGGGGCTACAAGGGGAAGAAGAAAGAACACATAAAGTATGGTTCTTGGATTCCCATCGGGAATAATTACAAAAATATGGAACGTACTACACCCTCATTTACACCAAAGGTAATATACTATGATTTGACGGCATAATGTAATGTACTTTTAAGTGTCATTAAAAAATTACAAATAAGGTAACTCATTTGGATCACGTTAATTTTTATTAACGGAGTGGACCAACTCGTCAAATAAAATAACAATCGTCAAAAAGAAGTTAACGCCCATTTCGTCTTCATCTTCATTTCATTTATACCTTTGCAATTTTATTTCCATTTCAAATCAAATACATGGAGGAACACCTACAGAACCAGAATTCAAACACAAAATCCAAAATCAAATCCAAAAATTAAAATCAAAATCAAACCCAATGAATGAACAGAGTGATTAATTCACCGGAAAATGCCAACTGGCGGTGAAGATTTAACGATTCCCAATCTAAATCCCATCACTATTCCCAACAACAACATCAAACCAGAACGCCCTCCTCTCCTAAAATTAGGCGTTGTTGTGTTCTTAAAAAAACCATATTTGAGTTCGAAAAGGGGTTTTAGTCGGAGAGTTGCAATAAAAATAGAGAGAGACTGCTTGAGATTGAGCAAAGCGAATCGTCGTCTGAATTTTTTTGATTTGGCCGGTGGACATGGGAAGCATTTTGTGAGAGTGAGAGGGTCAATTTTTGAAATGGGATGGAGGAGGGGAAGGGCTGGAAGAGAAAGGAGGGATGAACGGTAGGGCCGGCGACGGGATTGTGGGAGGCGATGGGTGGGATATTACAAGAACCAGGAAATGGGTAGAAACCCACATTGACTCTAGCTTGGATTTTGAATGTAGGTTTTGAAATTTTGATTTTAAAGTGTGGGATTTCGAATGTGAGTTTCGAAAAGAGGATTGTTATATATACCTGTAAACTTATTGAGTAAACCCATAACATTAAACCCACACTACAAGGAAAATCGATTTTAGCTACGGCAAAATCCGTAGCTAAAATGAAGATTTCGTAGCTAAATCGTGTTTAGCTACGGATTTGTTCCGTAGCTATTCCGTGGATGCAGGTTCGTCGCTAAATTGGGCGTCGCTGTTTTGTAGCTGTTTTAGAGACGGATATGCCCGTCTCCAATTTAGAGACAGATATGGCCGTCTCTAAATTAGAGACAGATATGTCCGTCTATAAATTAGAGACAGATATGTCCGTCTCTAAATTAGCTACAGATATGACCGTCGACGGATTAGCGACAGATTTTCCGTCTCTATTTAAATTCTCGTTTTATTTTCGAACCATTTTAGCAACGGATATTTCTGTCGCTAAATTGATATTTTTTTTAAAAAAAATTATATATATATTTAAAAATATATATTAATATATTTTAAATATATATATATATATATTTAAAATATATTAATATATATTTTTAAATATATATTAAATTAGTCCCTTAGCTTTTTTATTTTCAAATCAGTCCCTTAACTTTTATTATTTTCATATCAGTCCCTTAACTTTTCTTATTATCAAATCAGTCCCCTAAATTTCTTTTATACTCAAATAGTCCTCACAAACTTCCACCACCAATCACCACCAATCATCACCAATAACCACCAGCAACCACCGGCGACCACAATCAACCACCGAATCTGAAAAAATAAAAATTACCATACTAGGTTTCCAAAATTTTGAATCTTTACAAAATCACCAAAAAAATCAAAATCCAACCAAACCGAAATCTGAGTTTCCAAGGCAAAATCGAAATCAAAACACCGAAATCTGGGTTTATAAATCTCAAGCAAACCCAAACGAAATCAGATCCGGGTTTTGATTTAGATTGAGATTGAGATTGAGAGAGAGAGAGAGAGAGAGAGAGAGAGAGAGAGAGAGAGAGAGAGAGAGAGTTTACAACTTACCAACACCACAACCATTGACGAATTGAACAGCCATAGCCCTCGCCGGAAATCCTTTGCTTCAAATGCTCTATTCAGATTGATAATGTCGCCGGCCGGAAAATAGAGAGGGAGAGAGAGGCGTATTGTGAGTGACGGAGGGCAAAGGAAATGGAGAAAGAGAGAGAGTGACGGAGGGCGAAGGTATCAGTAGCTGTGGTGGCGCCGGAGGGCGACGGCGGAGGCTGAAGGGACGGTGAGGGAGCTGAGGGAAATGAGAGAGAGAGAAATGAGGAGAGAAATAGGGAGAGGGAGTGATTGTTTTTGTTTGGAATATTTTGGGCCGTTTGATTTAATGTATTGAATGGTCGGATCTTGCTTTGGCCCATAATCCGCGTGTAATTTTAAAATCCAATCAAACAATGCCACATCACGTACTTATATTTATTTCACACTATATTATACACTAACTAAAATATTTATGTCTAATATTAAGAATAATAATATTTATTATTAATAATATTTATTAATAAATTATTAATTATATAATTAATTAATTAATTAATTAATTAATATTAATATTATTTATATAATCAGTAATAATATTAAAAATAGTATTAATAATAATTAGAAATTTTTATTATTTGTTATTGAATAGGAAAAAATATTTTAGATTTTTTTTATTACTGAAATTTCAAAAAGTTATCTAAAATATTTACATGCTTTTATTTGATTTACCCAAAATTTTAGTTACACTAATATGTCTAATATCAAGAATAATAACATTATCATATAATTAGTAATAATACTTAATAATAAGAATAATAATGATGTTATTGTTAATTATTAAATTAAATAATTGAATATATTAATAATAATTATTATATAATTAATAATAATATTAATAATAATATTAATAATAACTAGTAATAATAACTAACATCAAAAATAATAATGTTATTAATTAATAATAATATTCATTAATTTAATTAATTTAAATTTATTAATAATAATTTAATAATTTAAACTTCTAAGAAATATTAATATACCTAAGTAATAATTGATATTAATAAATTATAAAAATATACTTATTAACAATAACAATAATTTAATCTTTAAAGAAAATAGTAATTAGTAATAATACTTAATAATAAGACTAATAATGATGTTATTGTTAATTATTCAATTATATAATTGAATATATTAGTAATTATTATTATATAATTAATAATAATATTAATAATAACTAGTAATAATACATAATATCAAAAATAATAATGTTATTAATTAATAATAATACTCATTAATTTAATTATTTTAAATTTATTAATAATAATTTAATAATTTAAACTTCTAAGAAATATTAATATACATAAGTCGTATACCTATACCTTATACCCTATATCCTAAACCCTTAATCATATACCTATACCTTATTCCTTATACCCTAAACTCTATACCCTAAATCCTAACTCGTATGCATATACATTATATACCTTATACCCTAAACCCTAAACCCTATACCCTAAACCTTAACCCCTAAACCCCTAACCCCTAAACCCTAAGGTTTAGGGTATAGGGGTTAGGGTATAGGTTGTACGGTTTAGGGTTTAGGGCTTAGAGTTTAGGGGTTAGGGTTCAAGGTATAGAGTTTAGGGAATAGGGTTTAGGGTATAAGGTATAAGGTATAAGGTTTAGGTTTTAAGGTTTAGAGTTTAGGGGTTAGGGTGTAGGGTTTAGGGCTTATAGTTTAGGGTTTAGGGTATAAGGTTTAGGGTTTAGGGTGTAGGGTTTAGAGTTTAGAGTTTAGGGCTTATAGTTTAGGGTTTAGGGTTTGGGGTTTAGGGTATAAACCCTAAACCCTATACCCTAAACCCTAAACCCTAAATCCTATACGCTAACCCTTATACATTATACATTATACCCTATATCCTATACCCTAAATCCTATACCCTATACCCTAAACCTTAAACCCTAACCCCTAACCCCTAAACCCTATACCCTAACCCTTATACATTATACCATATACCCAAACCCCTAAACCCTAAATCTTATACCCTAAACCCTAAATCCTATACCCTATACCATATACCCTAAATCATATACCCTATACCCTAAACCCTAAACCCTAAATCCTATACCCTAAATCCTATACCCTAACCTTAAACCTTAAACCCTAAACCCTAAACCCTAAACCTTATACCCTATACCCTATACCCTAACCCTTATACATTATACCATATACCATATACCCTAACCCCTAAACCCTAAATCCTATACCTTAAACCCTAAATCCTATACCCTATACCCTAAACCATATACCCTATACCCTAAACAAATGAAAGTATATAGAAGAAAAGTCAAAAGAGGGACGGACTACCCTATATTTATTTTTTATTTTTTTAAAAAAATTTATTGACTAGAAAATAATATTTTAGCCTTTGTTAATTAGTGATTTTTTTAGAAAAAGTTATATAAAAAAAGATAGAAAAAAACTAAACAAATGAAAGTATATAGAAGAAAAGTCAAAAGAGGGACGGACTACCCTATATTTATTTTTTATTTTTAAAAAAAAAATTATTGACTAGAAAATAATATTTTAGCCTTTGTTAATTAGTAATTTTTTTAGAAAAAGTTATATAAAAAAAGATAGAAAAAAACTAAACAAATGAGAGTATATAGAAGAAAAGTCAAAAGAGGGACGGACTATCCTATACTTATTTTTAATTTATTTTTAAATTTTTTATTGACTAGAAAACAATATTTTAGCCTTTGTTAATTAGTGGTTTTTTTTAGAAAAAGTTATATAAAAAAAGATAGAAAAAAACTAAACAAATGAAAGTATATAGAAGAAAAGTCAAAAGAGGGACGGACTACCCTATATTTTTTTTATTTTTACAAAAAAAGATTATTGACTAAAAAATAATATTTTAGACTTTGTTAATTAGTAATATTTTTTAGAAAAAGTTATATAAAAAAAGATAGAAAAAAACTAAACAAATGAAAGTATATAGAAGAAAAGTCAAAAGAGGGACGGACTACCCTATATTTATTTTTTATTATTTTAAAAAAATTTATTGACTAGAAAATAATATTTTAGCCTTTGTTAATTAGTGGTTTTTTTTAGAAAAAGTTATATAAAAAAAGATAGAAAAAAACTAAACAAATGAAAGTATATAGAAGAAAAGTCAAAAGAGGGACGGACGGACTACCCTATATTTATTTTTTATTTTTAAAAAAAAATTTTATTGACTAGAAAATAATATTTTAGCCTTTGTTAATTAGTGGTTTTTTTTTAGAAAAGTTATATAAAAAAAGATAGAAAAAAACTAAACAAATGAAAGTATATAGAAGAAAAGTCAAATTTAGAAATCTGTCACTAAAATAGAGACGGATTCAAAAATCTGTCTCTAAATTAGAGACGGGTTCAAATCTTTCTCTAATTTAGAGACAGATTCAACATCTGTCTCTAAAGTTTAGAGACAGATTTTGTATCTGTCTCTAATTTAGAGACGAATTCTGAATCTGTCTCTATTTTAGAGACATATACAAAACCCGTCTCTAAACTTTAGAGACAGAATCTGAATCCGTCTCTAAATTAGAGACGGATTCAGATTTCGTCTCTAAATTAGAGACGGATTCAGATTCGTCTCTAATTTAGAGACATCGCCAAATTAGCTACAGACTCCGTCCGTCTCTAATTTTTCGTCTCTATTTCCGGTTTTCCTTGTAGTCCCAAAAATTAAAATAAATCCCTTCCTTTCCCTTATCCCCACCCACACCCATTAACCTCAAATACATTTACTCTCTCACTCATCCCCACCCACTGATTTTTAGAGAGAGAGAAATAGAGAAAATCAGATTGAGAGAGAAAAAAAGAAGAAGAAAGAACTGATTTTAAAAGAGAGAGAGAAATGCAGATTTTGGAGAGAAGAAGATTTTGAAGAAGAGGAAGAAGAAGAAGAAGAAGAAGATGATGATTTTGAAGAAGAAGAAGAAGAAGAAGAAGAAGAAGAAGAAGAAGAAGAAGAAGAAGATTTTGATGAAGAAGAAGAAGAAGAAGGAGAAGGAGAAGGAGAAGGAGAAGAATTTGAAGAAGGAGAAGGAGAAGGAGAAGAAACTTCAATCAAAATGTTAAACATTGAAAAACAAGGTAATTTTGGTTCAATTCGTTCGACAATTAATTACTAGGCTTTAATTTGTTCGATTTATATTTCAATTTAATAATTTTTGGGTTAAATTTCAAAGAAAATTCTGGGTTTTAGGGGTTCGGCCGGTACCAATCGAATTTATGGATCTGTTCGGCCAGTAGTGGCCGAATTATGCTAAAAAAGTCAGCCACACCCGGCCGAACTTTGCTAAAAAATTCAGTCACAGCTATCCGAACTTTTTAAGTTGTTTCAGCATCACCCGGACGAATTTTTTCACATTTTTTCAGGCACCCCGACCGATTTTTTTGGCTTTTTTCAACCACTTGTGGCCGAACTTTTACAATATGATATGACTCACCAATTATCGCTTAGATGTGGATTTCATGTTAATATTGATGTTTTGAGCTTGTAAATATCATTTTATGAAATTAAAATGATGAAAATGTGATGTAAAGTGTTTGAGTTTGATATGATATGTGAAATTGTATTAATTTTAATTTTTTGATGTTTTATTTTCAGTTAAACAGATCTTCACAAGAATACGTCCAACTGCTTCCGCTAGAAAGCAAGACGAAAACTCACGTAATCAAGAGCAATCTACGGAAAACCTTGATGATGAGCGAGTTGGGGATGCATATGTTGATCCTAGACATTCGGTGTACAATGAAGAAGGATATGAGGATGGGGATAATATGGAAAACTCACCTCATATGAATGTTCCTGAGGCTCAGAATTATAGTTACCCGTAAGATGAACCGGAAGATGAGCCGTAAGATGAGGATGACATCGAGGGAGGTGAGGGTGAAATCTCTTTTCCCGATGGCCCGAGGTACAAATCTTTACTCATTTCCTACAAAACACACTTTGCAAAATACATATGCGAGGGTAAAGATGATCGTACATTAAAATGTATTAATTATATCGAGAAGTTGAAAAAATGGAAGTTGGTTCTTGATAATATGTCTGAGCCGGTTCAAAATATTATTGGTAATTTCGGACTTTTGTGCTTACTGATTGGAGCGTATAACAACGTGGATAACACGTTGGTTAACGTTTTTGTTGAGCGATGGCACCCGAAAACTAATAGTTTCCATATGCCATTTGGGGAGATTATCATCACTCTAGAAGATGTGTCTTATTTTACGGGGCTTTCAGTCGTAGGTCAACCCTTGTTTGAGAGTCCCTGTTATTCTAGTCAGCTACCTATTGATAAAGTCGTTGAGGTTTTGAGAGTCCTAAAAAAAGTGGTTAAAGATGGAATATCTGCCAAAGGGGCATTCATGAATGTAGAATGGCTGAGAACAAAGTTCTCCCCTAATTTGTACTCCTCATACCCTCAAAAAGTTGTCTGTGCTGCTAAGGCTTTTCTGTTATATTTATTGGGGTGCACAGTTTTCTTGGATAATACCGGGACGTGTGTCAGTGCGAGCTACCTCAATTTATTTAGAGACGAGGGGGCAATTGAGGATTATGCTTGGGGATCCGGAGCGTTAGCTTATCTGTATCGACAACTAGCAAAATGATCGAGGTGGAACTGCCATCAGATTTTCGGGTACTTAACTTTGTTGGAGGCATGGGTTAATAAGAGGTTCCCTGCGTTTAACAGCTCTTATCTACCCAATTTGTCGCTCACATTGAAGTGGCTACCACCTAGGGCTCAACCATCGACAGTAGTCTACGTGCATGTTAAGAGGCAACATATTGACATAATCAATGACACGGAGGTAAGTATTATTTATGTAGTATTTTTCACATTTATTTATGTTTTCTTAAATAAAACTATATTAATATTTTTTATGTTTTTATTTGTAGGTGATTTGGATGTCGTATGAAGGTATCCGTACTCAATATCCTTTTCCTAGAGCCGCTCAATATTAAGGAGCCATAGTTGTCGGTAATGTCGTGGAGCCACATCTTCCTGACCGGGTCATCAAACAGTTTGGGTTTGTGCAAACAATACCAAGCACTCCACTTGGACTAGGGATGCCGAGAGGAGATAAGAAGTCTTTGGTGGGGTGGATCATGTTTGCCTAATATTTCTCTTTCTGGAAGTCGCATTGACTCGTTAAACGCTCGCTCCGAAAATGTAGAGTGCCACAAGAGACTGCAGATAATTATCTGCAATGGTACGCTACTTATTCCCATCCTATTGTGCACCCCATAGGTGAGAGGGCGCATGTTGTCAGGAGTACGACTGAAGTTGTTGCCCCAAATTCATGTGATATGATCATGAATGTCCGGGACGTGATGATACCTATTGCTGAAAGATGTACAGACGGAGATCACATGATTAGTGCACATGAGGCTATGAAAGTTATCTTTATAGCACTCGCAGCAACTCAAATCCCATCAACTTCTCAGGGTACAAGAAGAACACATTAGAGGAAATGGGCCACCAAGTAAGGACACATCATGGTGGAACGAGGAAGTAAAACAAGCAATAAAGGGCAAGCGAGAGTGCTACAAATTATTGGGGAAATGTAGGAGCGACGAGAACTATGAGAAGTATAGGGAAGCTAGAAGAGATGCTAAGAAAGCAGTAAGAGACGCAAGAGCAAAGGTGAATCAGAAACTTTATGATAAGTTGGATACAAAAGAAGGGGAAAAGGACATCTACAGACTCGCTCGTATGAGGGATAAGAGGACACGAGATATTGGGAAGGTTAAATGTGTGAAGGATGTAGACCAAAGAGTTCTAGTCGGGGATAAAGAGATAAAAGATAGATGGAGTTCGTATTTTGATACCTTGTTTAATGGCGGTCAAGAGCAGAATATTGGAGATTTAAATATCTCTTCGAGTATGGTTAATCGAGATTTTATGCGGAGAATTCAAAAGAGTGAAGTGGAAATGGCAATGAAAAAGATGAGATTGAAGAAAGCTGTAGGACCGAATGGTATACCAATTGAGGTTTTGAGATGTTTCGGGAAGAGGGGAATAGATTGGTTAACAACGCTATTTAACAAGATATGGAGAGTTAACACAATGCCATTGGAGTGGCGGAAGAGTACTCTGATCCCTTTTGTATAAGAACAAAGGTGATGTCCAAGATTGTGCCAACTATCGGGAGATCAAACTAATGAGCCACACTATGAAACTTTGGGAAAGAGTGATTGCACAAAGGCTGAGAAAAATTGTGGATATTTCGGATAACCAATTTGGGTTTATGCTGGGAAGATCGACTATGGAGGCAATATATCTTATGAGACAAATCATGGAGAAATATCGGGATCAAAAGAAAAATTTGCATATGGTTTTCATTGATTTGGAGAAGGCGTATGATAAAGTGCCAAGAGAGGTACTTTGGTAGGCATTAGCAAAGAAGGGTGTTTCAAAGAAATATATTGATATTATCAAGGACATGTATAATGAAGTTAGTACTTGTGTACAGACTAGTGTTGGGAAGACTGAAGAGTTCCCTATAAAGATTGGAGTGCATCAAGGTTCCGCACTTAGCCCCTTTCTTTTTGCTTTGATAATGGACGAATTGACGAGGTCTGTCCAAGATGATATACCAAAGTGTATGTTGTTCGCAGATGATATTGTGCTGATTGATGAGACAAGAGAGATTGTTGAAAGTAAATTGTTGAAAGTAAATTGGAGTTGTGGAGACACACTTTGGAATCTCGAGGTTTTCGATTAAGCAGAAGCAATACTGAATATTTGGAGTGTAAGTTTAGCAGAGTTGGAAGTAGGGAGGCAGGGGCGATCACATTTGATGGAAATATTATCCAAGCTTCTGAGTTTTTTCGCTATCTTGAATCCATTATCCAAAAGGATGGAGAATTAGATGGAGATGTGGCTCATAGGATTAAAGCAGGTTGGTTGAAGTGGAAGAGTGCCACAGGGTTTCTATGTGATCGCGGCATGCCCAATAGATTAAAAGAAAAATTCTACCGCACGGCAATTAGGCCGGCATTGCTCTACGGCACCGAATGTTGGGCCGTGAAACAGTGTCACGTGCATAAGATGAATGTGGCGGAGATGCGTATGCTTCGATGGATGTGCGGTCATACAAGAAAGGATCGATTGGGGAATGAGGTGATCAGAGGTGAAGTAGGAGTTGCGTCCATTGAGGATAAAATGAGGGAAAATCGTCTAAGGTGCTTTGGACATGTGAGAAGGAGACCGAGTGATGCACCGGTTAGAAGGCCGGAACAGTGGAGAAATGATAAAATGTCGAGGGGTAGGGGAAGACCCAAACAAACTTGGATTAGAGTAATTGAAAATGATATGAGTTTACTTGGAGTGGATGAAAGTATGGTGTTGAAGAGGCCGGAGTGGAGGGCAAAAATCCATGTGGGAGGTTGATTTTTTTTTTTTTTATTTTGATTTTGATTTGTATGTTTATTTATTTATTTTTTATTTATTTTATTTTATTTTTTATTTATTTATTTATTTATTTATTTTCAACAACCTTTTTTCACGATGACATATGAGGATTCATGTTAGCCGACCCCAAATTATTTTGGGACTAAGGCTTTGTTGTTGTTGTTGTTGTATTTGGTGTTTGTAATGTTTGTACAACTCGATTAGTTTTGTATTATGTCATTGAAAAGCTTATCAAGTTTGGAACAATTTCTCATGTTTGCAGTAAGTATTTAAATAATGGTGCATATTAAGATCCGAAACAATATTATTTACCCAAATAATAGCCTAAAATATTTATAAAAAATTGCCCAATTAACCGGAAGTCATATTTATGTACCAAAATCATAGCCTGAAAAATTTAAAAATATTTATATACCCAAATCATAACCTGAAAAATTTTAATTTTTTTTTTGTCCAAGTTACAAAGGTTCGGCCAGTATTGACCGAACTATTTAAAAAGTTCGGCCAGTAATGACCGAATACCACTCTTTTGTTCGGCCACTACTGGCCGTAAGTCATATTAAGTGTATTTTTTTTTGAACAACTTATGAAAAAACAATTTTATGTACCTGATGAGCCCGGATCTATTGGACCGGGCCCGCGCTCGGTCTAGTCCAAGGAACCAGTGACGTGGCAGTTCCTAGACCGCTGGAGGGAAGACCGCGGACAAATAGGCCCTTGTGGTCAAGACCGTGTCCCTCCTCGGTTCGTCCCCGTCGAGGACCCTTGAAACCCTACTCATTTGGATACATTGCCCGCATGAGTCATGCCCGCATCAACCGTGCTCGTGTCATATATCTTTGGCCGCGGGCACAACGTTGACCGCGGGCACGTGCCGCTTCCGGTTAAATGTCAAGCCTTCTTGAGCAAGTTAGCTTGCGCTCGACAGGCCACTTGCCGGCTCCCCATCACGCATTCAATGCGGCTCGGTCCGCGCCTACTATTCCATTTAATGCAATAAGCCGGCTACACGGCTCATGTCCCTTTCGGCCATGTCCCCTAGACGGTCAATGTTCCCTCACGACGGGACCAATTAGGCTGCGGACACGTGTAGGCGGTCAAATACCAAAGTGCCCCCTAGGGTGATCTCATTGCTTACCTCAGCAAGCACCGTGGCATTGCCTATAAATAGAAGGCCTTTACCCCCTTGGGCAAGGTAAGTTCCATATACAATTGAGTAAGCTCTTTTACTCTCTAAACCTAAACACACACACTCCAAAGGTATTCAAAGCCTTATTACTCAGTATTCTTACTCTCACACCCGAGGGCCTGAGTTGGAGTAACATCCAACTTTGACCTTAATGGTGCTTGTTTGTGTTGTGATCTAGGTCCACAAAATCACCAAATATATCCTAGCCAGATATCCTTGAACCGCTCGACCCCGAAAAGGCTGTGGCGTCATCGGTGGTTCCATTGCCGGGAATCCGACTTTCTTTCGTTTCTCGTTAAAAATCTTTTGTTTTCAAGGCACCTCACGTGTCCTAAACAAATTCAGTGCCGAAAGGCTCTTCTTTTTACATCACTAAGTTTTTCCCGTTTAAAACTTTTGTTTTCAGACACACCTTGTAGTCTAAACAACCGACTGTCAAAAGACACTTCTTTTCGATTATTTTCACCTTTACGAGACATGTCTCAAATTCGAAAAATCTTTTGGTCATTTAACCATAGAGGAGGAGAACCAAGCCGAACCCTCCAACAACAATAGGGAAAGGCAAACCAACTCTGTTTTCAACGAGAATGGGGGCCCATTCTCGGCCTCAAAAATCCCCGGCTCAACGAGTTCTCCACCGGTTAACCGAGGAAGCCCGTCTTGAAAGCCCAAGCCCTACTAAACACTAGCCCAAAAACTCCCCAAGCTCGCATAAAAAACACCAATCGACCACCCCACTTTCCCAGAACAAATCACGAGAAGGAAGGAAATCCTAGCCTCCAAATCCAAACCGGTCGCGGAGGCCATGGCCATCAACGACGCGGAGATGGAAATATTTGAAATAGAGGCCAATGGAGGGCTACGGTTCCCTCAAGGGTCACAAAGGTTCTCCCAACGAGCTCCCGCTCACTCGCTTGCTAGTCAAGGCGTGGGAAGCCGGGTTGACCCGGCCCTTGAGCGCGGACGGCGGCCAACGGAGCGTGGTGCATGTAGATGATAACGAGGAAATGGGGGAGGAGGCACGATCAAATCGCCGTGCGAAGTCCAAAGCCGGACCCTTGGCTCCTGGCCAAGGAGAAGGCCGTGGCTCCACGAGCTAAAAAGCAAAAGGTTGATGATCGAGAACCCGAGTTTGTGGAATTCATGCGAGAAGATGTGGGAAACCCATCGGAAGGTCGCCCCGAAGTGTGGCCGCACTATGGACGCCTTCGGCGATAAAATTGCGCGGCACCGATCCAGAAGGGCAAACCCCCCGAGATGGACACCTATGACGGATCCAAAAATGCCAAGAGTCATATGGGAAGATTTGAGGGCCGAGATGGCTTTATTCTCCGCGGATGAGTCGGTGATGTGCAAAGCTTTAGGCTGCGACCTTCACCGGCAAGGCCCTATCTTGGATGCTAGCCCTCAAGCCGGTGTATCCGAGTCATTGATCAGTTCGTAGTCCTCTTCCTCAATGCCTTTCTTTGGAGCAGGTGTGCCCGCTAGACCAAAGACGGATCTTGTCCGTGTCAGCGAGGCACCAAATGAGCCTACAAAAGATTATATATCCCGGTTCGGGAAGGTGAGCGAGGAGATTGTGGACACAGACGAGGGGGATATCGAGACTATGTTTTGAGGGCGGCCTCGGTAACTCCTTCCTCAAAATGAATTTTGCCTCCAGCAAACCTAAATCGATGGAGGAAATGTATGAAAGGGCCTCGGCCATTGCCTCCGCCGAAGAGCCTAGTGTGCCCGCTCCCGAGCCTGCGAAAGAAAGGATAAGCCAAGTCCGGGAGACCACCCCAGAGCCCGCTCATGCCAATAATCGGGGCAAAACAGTAGGGGGGATCGAGAAAGGCTCAAAAGGCCGTGGCCGAAACAGTTTACAGAGCTCACCGACCCAAGGGTGGTGATCATGAGAGCCTCAGACTTTCCTCCTCCTCCCCATGCTTCGAAAGCCAAATGAGAGGAGTAGACTTAAATTACGTGAGTTTCACAACGACCACGGCCACGGGCGAGGATTGTTTCCAGTGAGCGAGTAATCCGGCCAGAAAATTAATAACGGGAGCTAACCAAGTGGGTTAAGGGAAACAATCGCCCCCAATAACTTGATGATCGGCGGCGGGCACGACACACGCGGGGACCGGGGACAGGAATGAAAGAGATAATAATGATGACGATTTTGGGGACTATGACATTAACTTCATTGGGGAGGAACCTCCCTCTAGTAGGCAGTTGACCCTCCAAATTCGGACATTAGAGAAGGTTTTCTCCATCCCCGCCCTGGCCCCGGAGGAAGAGCAGGAAATTGGGTTCAAAAGGAGTGAACTTGCCTCCACCCTTTTTCATTCCACGCAGCCACTCACCCTCAGAATGAGAATCAACCGGGCAAACATAGGCCGTGTGTTGGTAGATACTGGAGCTGCCCGCGACATACTCTATTACCATACTTTGATCGGAATGAGAATGACGGAAGCACATCTCACTCCATATGCGGGTATGCTCGAAGGCTTCACAAACCACGCTGTAAGGGTAAAGGGGACGATTGTGTTTGACGTAGCTATTGGAGAAAAACCCATGCAGAAGACGGCCAAGATAACTTTCATGGTGGTCGATCTTCCTTCCCAATACAATGCCATTCTCGGCGTAAGCTGCTCGAGCCGAATTGGGAATAGTTGCGTCCGTCCCCCACCAAAGGGTGAAATTTAACACCCCGGGCGGGGTTGCTACCATCAAGAACCGGCCGGGAGATTCCTCCGAGCACTTTGGAGGAAAAAAGGAAAGAAACGAAAGGCCGGACATCACGCCCGCGAGATAGAGGGCGAGGACAAAATTATAGAGGGAAAGGGCGAGGACAAGTCAAAAAAGGGGAAAGCCCTTGCACTCCCGCCGCCACCCGTACCAATTGGCATGCTTTCTTTCCATTCCACAAAGGTGGAGCTCAAAATGAGCAGAAAATCAAAGCAGTTGGCTGCCCTGTTGAGGAGGATATATTGATCGAGGAATAGAGGGGGAAATTGACCGTGATATCATATATTCAATGGCAACACCGGCCGAAGCTCGAATGTCAACCCCCAACTATTGTCATTGACTCCTGCTGAATCGTGAAATCAACGACCTTCAACCTAACGACGAGCTCGAGGAGGTGGTAATCAATCCCCACTTCCCGAGCAAACAGTTAAGGTTGGGGTGGAAATTCACAATGAGGAAAGAAGGATACTTATTGAGTTCCTTAGAGCAAATTGCGATGTGTTCGCTTGGAGGGTGGAAGATATGCAAGGCATCGGCGAGACGTGATCCTCCATAAAATCAACGATGACCCCTCCTTCAAAAACATTCACGAGAAATCCGAGATATTTCTCCCGGAGAAAGAGATTGCCATCAAGGAAGAGGTGGAAAAGTTGCTAAAGCGGGGATAATAAAGGAGATCTCCTACCCCAAGTGGCTGGCCAATGTGGTCATGGTTAAGAAATCCAATGGCAAATGGAGGATGTGCGTTGATTTCACCGATCTCAACAAGGCATGCCCCAAAGATTGCTTCCCTCTTCCTCGCATAGACAGATTGGTGGATTCTATAGCCGGACACGAGTTCTAAGCTTCATTGATGCCTACTCAGGCTACCACCGAGATCCAGATGGCTCACCGAAGATGTCCGCTCTGTAGCCTTCATTCCGCGGGCAAGACATCTTGCTACACTATGATGCCACTTTGGGCTAAAAAATGCAGGAGCCACATATCGGCGCATGGTCAATCTGGTCTTTAAAAACCAACTAGGCGAAATGCGGAGGCCTACATTGACGACATGGTCATAACAACTAAGGAAAACTCCCACGAGCTCGATGTGGAGGAAACCTTCAAAAACTTGCGCCATAACAGCATGAAGCTAAACCCCCTTAAGTGCGCTTTCGGGGTCAAGGCGGGCAAGTTCCTCGGATTCATGGTCAACCAAAGAGGAATAGAGGCTAACCCGAGAGAAAATCCAGGCCCTATTAGACATGAAACCTCCCGCTGCGTGAAGGATGTACAAAAACTCAATGGTCGCATCACCGCACTTGGCCGCTTCATCTCGCGGTCGGCAGAGAGATGCCTCCCTTCTTCAAAACTCTCGAAAGGGGGAAGAGAGCTGATGAATTTACATGGAGCACCGAGTGCCATCGGGCTTTTGAAGAAGTCAAGACATACCTTGGGCGGCCACCTCTACTCGGCGGCCGATGCCGGAGAAGAGCTTTTACGTATTTAGCGGGTGCGATATCGCGGCAAGAGCATGTTCTTGTAAGGGAGGAGAATAACTCCCAAAAACCGAGTTTATTATGTAAGTAAGGCCCGTCCGCCGTAGAAGGGCGTTATCTTAATATAGAAAAGTTAGCTTACGCCTTGCTTGTATCTCGCTCGAAAATTAAGAGCCTACTTTTACGCACATCCTATAACCGTACTAACCGAGGCCCCGCTTAGAAAGGTTTTACATAAACCGAGTCCTCGGGGAGAATGCTAGCTTGGTCTATAGAGCTCACCGAGTTCCAGATCACCTACTCCCGAGAAAGACAATCAAAGCGAGTGCCTTAGTTGATTTTGTAGTAGAATCATCATTCAAATTAGCGGACGGCGACCTCGGAAAAAGAAAGCGAGCGTAATCGAGAAGATGACCCAAAAAGCCCGAGCACGTAAATTGTTCAACCAAGGAGCGTCCGTAAAGAGGTGTGGACTTTATATGTGGACGGCTCCGCGAGCAAGTTAATCGGTGGAGCGGGCATACTTCGATTGCACCTGCGGGAGAAATTCATGAGGGCCTTGAGATTCAAGTTCGAGGCATCAAACAATCAGCCGAATATGAAGCGATCATAGCGGGCATGGAACTGGCAAGAGACTTGGGAGTTCGAATGTTGAGATCAATAGTGACTCTCGGCTCATAGTTAATCAAATTAGGGGAGTATGATACTATCAACCCGGTACTAACTCAAGATCGTGACCTCGCAAAAACCCTCATCAAAAATTTCACTTACTATGAGCTGAACCAAGTCATGAGAGAGGACAATGTGGAAGCCGACCTCCTCTCAAGAATAACCGAGCAAGAAATTGGTGAGTTGGAGACAAATTGCCGAGATTGAATTCACGGAGAGACTCGCTATAGATCGAATACGAGATAAACAATATTGAGGATCAAGTAAGGGACTGGGTGGATGAAATGAAGGATTACATCGAGAAGCAAACCCTCCCCGAGGATCCAAGAAGGCTAGAGCCATCGTAACGGTGTCCGCGAAATACCTCGTCCTCGATGGGGTGCTTTTTCGGCGATCATTCACCAAGCCTTTACTAAGATGTGTTAAGACTCGCATGGTCACCAACTTACTCTATGAGGTTCATGAAGGAGTTTGTGGCGGACATCCAGGTGCTCGCACCCTCTCGGACAAGATCAAATTCCAAGGATTCTTTTGGCCCACAATGAGAAGGGATGCGCGGGAGTATGTTAGAAAATGTGATAAGTGCCGAGAGATTTGCGGACATCCCTAGACTACCATCAACAGAGCAGACTTTGGTAGTACCATCGTGGCCGTTTGATACGTGGGGATAGATCTTATTGACCATTTCCAATCGCTAGAGGAAGCATCAAGTATCGTGGTGGCCGTGGATTATTTTACCAAGTGGACGGAAGCAAAGGGCTTGGCCACTATTTCCGAGGATAACACTATCGTTTTGTCCAAGACCACATCTATTGTCGATTTGGAGTTCCCGAGCAATAATTTCGTATAATGGCACCCAATTCTCCGCAAAATTCACTGCTTGAATGTATGAGAATGAAGGTGTAACACCGTAAGTCCGCAGTTGCCTATCCTCGGGAAATGGTCAAGCCGAGGCCGCGAACAAGCTAGTCCTAATCGCCTTAAAGAAAAATTTGGAAGGACGAGGAGGACGTTGGTTGGGACGAGCTCCGGATCGCATTATGGGTTGTCCGCACCACGATAAGAAATTCAACAGGAGAAACTCCCTTCTCGCTCACGTATGGGTCAGAGGCAATGGCTCCAGTTGAGGTAGCCCTACCCTCGTACAGAGTCACATACTTCGACGAGTCTCAAAACGAGGCAAACGAAGGTGTGACACTGACGATCTCGAAGGAAAGAGAATGCGGGCACATGAAAAAATGGTGAACTACAAACAGAAGCGAAGAAGCATCATGATAAAAGAGTAAATAAAAGGAGTTTTTCGGTTGGAGGCTGGGTACTCGAAGCGTAGAGGTCCAAGGGACCCAACCTGGTTTCAACAAGTTTGTCCCCGAAATGGGAAGGTCCATATGAGGTCACAAAGATAGTCAAAGAGGGCACCTATATGTTGCGACCAAAAGAGAGGAGAAGAGCTTAAGCACGCCTGGAATAGCGACCACCTTAAGAGATACTTCTTTTGAAGTCTTTGTAATCTTTTGGAAGGAGTATAGACTATATATATATAAGGGAGAAGTTATCATCATATTTTGATGCAAAAATCAATTCCCACCAGCCTCAAAAGCTAAGGTGGATGCCCGCGTGCGGATGCCGGTGAGTTCAAGAGCCAACATATGAGCTCCTACTTACTGATGCGCAAAGATCTAGGGATCCGCATGCCTATATATGTACAAAGATCCATTACGATCCGTACTATGATCGCGGGAGGACTCTCTCTGCTCGCGTGACACCACCAAAAATAAGTGGATATAGATGAACGTAGGTACAAAGGCCATGATGCCCGTGCTACGGACTCTAGTGGGGACAAATGACACGAAGTCCGGACCCACTAATTGCGCGAAGGACCTCGTTAGGGCCGTTACTCGCATGCCCGTATGTGACAAAGGCCTACATATAAGCCCGTTCACCGAGATCGCCACGAGACCCTCACGAAAAACCTTAGGGAGTTTTGAATAAAGGGTCAAATAAGTGAGAACCTCCAATAAGGGGATACGAGATGCCGGGGTTAAAGGGCCTCTATGCTAAAATATGCTCCTACCTTTACATTGCGCGGACAATAGCCTCACGGCCACCTTCGCATGCCCTATGAAAGTATGCTTGCCTTGGCTACTTTTGACTTACACCACGGCCGCAAGGCCGGGAATAAGTGTAAATGGATGAGAGTGATCAAACTAGTTTAACAAAGCCAAATAGACAAACTGGGGTCAAGACCCCTAACTTTGCCACAAGGCTAAACAAACGCGATCATAGAAGAATACGGCTGACTCTCACCAAAAACCTAAGGGTTTTGAATAAAGAGTTAGGAAAACTCAAAAAATGCGGGCAAAGGGCCTACTAAGGCCGCGAAGGAGAGTATAAAGTTAATTGCAAGTCAAAAACGCTGGAAAAAGTGATAAGGCAAGAATGCAAGTATTAAGATGCTCGAAGATTGCCAAACTACTCAAAATAGCCTACGAGACAAGCAATTAAGATAAAAATAAAGGAGCCAAGTTGAGAAAAATGCTTCTATTTATATTAAGAAAGTATTTACAAATTCCTACACTATTACAAAAAGAGATCCTATTCTACTACAACAAGAAAAAGCAAAAATCCTAAACTATAGGAGCTTGGTCCTTGGATGCATCTCAGCCTCCCACAGCCGCACCATCTCGTGCCCGCTTACGAAGTTGGAGTTGGGGAAGGAAGACGGGTCATCGAGAATCTCGTTATAGGGTCGAGAGATGGGCTCGCAGAGGCCGGAGCCGGAGCTGCCCGCGAAGGAAAGAGGTCTCCAAGGGCTGGTCCCCCTGGAAGAACCTGAGCCAGGGCATCCCCCCAGGATAAAGGGTTGTCTCCGAAGCGCGAGCATCCGGTTCGGAGATCGGTCAGGAAGTCACTTCGGCCACCGGGCAGAGAGGCCGCAGAGAGATCCAAACCCTTGACCTCTTCCTCGGACAGAGGAACTAGCGCATGCCCGGGCACACACTCCGCATCGGTAGCAACCGGTGAGCCAATTACGGCCAACCTGCCGCACGGAGAACATGCCCGTGGCCGCGAAGTTCCGGATACGTGTCCGGACACCCGCCTCATACTTGGGCCAAGCACTCGCGGTGAGCCGGTCGAGTTCTTATACTCCTCACGGCTTCTTCGCGAGCCTCGGCCGGCATCCTCTCCTCTCTCGGCTCAAAGCTGCGTAAGGGGTAGCGGTTTCTCGGAGGCTCATCGGCCTTAGCCTCCGGGAGTTTGACCGACTCCTCCGCAGCCTCCTAGCTTGGTTGCGAGCTCTTCATTTCTTTGCTCCGGCTTGGTCTTGTGCCCGCGGAGCTCATTCCGCCCGACCCTTTGCCTTTTCTAGGCTCTGTTCGGCTCGGTCACCCGCCTCCTGGAAGCCCTTCAGATCGGACTCCATGGTCGCGAACTCCTTTTCCTTGGCATCCAGGAGGGAGCTCAGTACCCACCTTCTCCCGGGCCTGCTCCGGTTCGCGGAGTTTGCCCGCCTGTGTCCTGGTGTTGCCGGCAAGCTCGCCGGACAAGTCGTCACAAGTCTCCGGAGCCTCATGGCCTTGTTGCCCACTGCGAGGAAGAAAGTCAGGAATTAGGGTGGAAAATCAAAGGCTAAGTGAGGAAGCCGGAAGAAAGGTCCCTACCTCGGTAAGGGCAACCCCAATATCCCCATCAGGGCGACGGGTTCTCCTTCTCGGCCACCTGGTGGTAGAAGTCGAGGCAAAGAGCCGGTTGATCGGCCCAATGCCCACGGGAATTTTGGGCGGACCGGGCATATAGGTCTACCCGGTAATGGCGGGCACGTCCCCACACCTTCCTTTTCTCCCATGCCTCCTCGCGGGTGGCCAAGGAGGAAATCGGATAGGCAACCGAACAAATTGTCCCCGCGGCGGAGGGAGCAGTAGTAGAGGTAGTGGCGGCGGTTGGAGGGCTACGGCTAGGGGTATCCCCACTTCTACGGGTCTTCGAGGACCTCTCCCTGTGCGTCGAGGTCGGCCTCTCTCTCAATCCTTTTCTTGGGTGCTCCACAGTTGTGCCGGAGGCAATAGTGCGGCCGGGAGATGATGCCGGACAGCGGTGGGTGGTGGAGGACCCGGGGAGGTGGAGGCAGATTCCGGTTTTGAGAATGATTACGGGAGCGTGTAGAGGATCCCCGGTTTTCTGCTCGCAACGAGCACGGTCTTGTCTTTTGTGGGAACCCCTCCCATCTCATTCTCGCCTCTTCAGTGGCGGCTTCTTTGTTGGCCTTCATGTTCTTGGCCTTCGGTTGAGCGGCGCTTAGTGGAGGAGCCATCGAAATTATGCAGTCCGGATCTACTCGGAGGGAAAGAAAAATGGTTAGCAAAGCGAGTTCAAAAAATCAAAAGCAAAGTAAATTGGCAAACGGTTTCATAGAGGAATCAGAGACCAATTATTTCGGGGGATCGCACTCGGCGCCCAAGATACAGGTCTTACGGTACGCCTCGGGCTGGTAATGTTCGTGCACCCGCCAATCGGGGTCGCGGGGCGGAGGCTCTATTACTACTGCAGGGGGCATGTGGGGCGCCCTCCCTGCGAGGAGCCACCCCGAGTAGATCGATGAGGGGCTCATCCTCCACTATGGCGCCCACGTCATATACGGGCTCATCCGCTGTCCAAGTAAAGGGCCAGATGCCTCTCTATGGCAGTGCGCATTGTATCGGCTGAGGAAGGGTCCGGATATTTGCTAGCGGCCACCTTCATAGGGACAGGGTGTGAAGGTTTGGAAAAGGGCCATCCGAATCTAGACTCGACCACCAGGATGTCCCTCTGGTTCCATTGGTCAAACTTGTTGGAGGGAGGAGAGAAGGTCCTGGTGGAGTAGTTCCTAGCCTTCAGGCTCAGAATGCCGCGGCTAATTTGGTTCTGATAGTAAGCGTAGAGCCCAGCAATGGTAGGTTCATAACCCATGAATGCACACGGTGTGAAGGAGACAATAGCCGGATGGCATTGGGAGTCGGAGTGCGTAGAGCGAGCGAGGAATTAAACTCCGAAAGAAATAGAAGAAAGGGTCCAGGGGCAGCCTCAATCCGTTCTCAAACTGGGCTCCATAAAAAATGCAGGCCCTATTGTCCTCGCGGACATCAGCTACTGTCTCTGGCCGCAGTTTGTCCTTGTCCTTCAGATGAATATGTCCTAAGGTGCGGACACGGTAGGCGTTGCGGTCCACGTTATAAACCTCATAAATGTCCTCCTCCCAGTCAATGGTGGCCACCTCCTTGGCCTTCTTACGGCCACGGCCAGGATTCACCTCCCTAGCTGGCCTCTTGCCTTTGTTTCGGGCAGGGGCCACAATCACTTCCTCCTCCTCCTCGGAGTCAGAGCTCTCGAAGGCATCCACTATATTGGTGGTCTCAGCGGCCTTCTTGGAGGTCCCCGCTGCCCTCCTATCCCCCTCTCCTTGGTCATCTTCTTCGGTCTCCGAGCTCGAGGAGCCAAAGAGACCGGTGGGGTCACCACGGGCAGGGGCCACCTCCGATTCAACTTCACCAGTTCCAGTCACCTCGAAGTCAAGGGGGTCAAGTTCCTCGCTGCTGCTCAGCTCAATTGTCCTCGCCCTAGGGGCCGCGGGCACAACGGGGGGAAAGATGGTCCTTATGGGCAGAACATCTAAAGGGTCATTCAGGTCCATGCCCGGTGCCCGCGCATCATGGGTTTGTTCAGGATCCATCAGTTCACACTTTTCCCAGTCACAAACTACTTCGGGGACGCGAATCGCTCTCCTCACTAGTTCGATGGCGTTCAGAGCCGAGCCTCTCTCGCGGGGAAACCTGCACAAAACCCCCATCACAAAATTTCTCAGCCTACTGGTATCCCCCAACACCAAAACATCACCGTTCCTTTTTACCCTTTTATCCTTGGCCTCCCACAACCGGGGTGGGACAAAAGGCCCCCATTGGGATTTTTCGCAGAAATACTGGAAGCACTCAAGGGATAATCTAAGCCACCCATGGCCTACCTTCCTAAATATCCCCCCTGTCCGTTTACAAACAGCAAACAGATCTGGAGTGCTCCCATCTCCTAATTCTATGGGACGGCGGGGTCCAAACTCTCGAGTTGTCATTTCGTTCAAAACCCAGAAAAGGAAAAGAAAAATAGAGGGAGATGAAGAAGAAAAAGCACCCAACAAATTACTTACGAGAGAAAGAGTGAGTGGTGGATTCGGAAAACAGTAGCACGGAGGTCGCAGCAAGATTTCTCTCTCAAAAGCTCTCTGAAGGTTTGGAAACGGTAAAAAGGGTTTGAGGTTTAAGGGTTTGGTATTTATAAGGCCTACCTATACGGGTTAACCCGTTAACCCGTATTAATTAGCCCACAAATCCAACCTCGGACCATGAACCGTTTCCAACGTTTGAAAATTCGAAAAATTAAATACCTTTTGCATTTATTACCCCCCTTGGATGGCTGACACGTACCCCTGACGTACCACTAACCCGTCTTTTCATCCGCGAGGGCCCACTGCTAACCGGGAGGCACACCATGCAAGGGACTACGTGTCACTCACTGGTGCCTCCCGAACGTTCCCTTTGGCCCCTGGGGCCAAGCAACAAACAAGGAAAACGCCAACACTGGTGCTCGCGCGAGGAGCAATTGAGGCAGACCGAGCTTCTAGTAGCTCCTCACTCAGACCATAAATAATCACACTTGGAGCTAGGGGCCATTGATGAGCCCGGATCTATTGGACCGGGCCCGCGCTCGGTCTAGTCCAAGGAACCAGTGACGTGGCAGTTCCTAGACCGTTGGAGGGAAGACCGCGGACAAATAGGCCCTTGTGGTCAAGACCGTGTCCCTCCTCGGTTCGTCCCCGTCGAGGACCCTTGAAACCCTACTCGCTGGATCTGTGCCCGCATGAGTCATGCCCGCATCAACCGTGCTCGCGTCATATATCTTTGACCGCGGGCACAACGTTGACCGCGGGCACAGCACTTCCCGGTTAAATGTCAAGCCTTCTGAGCAAGTTAGCTTGCGCTCACGACCAGGCCACTTGCCCAGGCTCCCATCACGCATTCAATGCGGCTCGGTCCGGCGCCTACTATTCCATTTAATGCAATAAGCCGGCTACACGGCTCATGTCCCTTTCGGCCATGTCCCCTAGACAGTCAATGTTCCCTCACGACAGGACCAATTAGGCATGCGGACACGTGTAGCTGGTCAAATACCAAAGTGCCCCCTAGGGCTGATCTCATTGCTTACCTCAACAAGCACCATGGCATTGCCTATAAATAGAAGGCCTTTACCCCCTTGGGCAAGGTAAGTTCCATATACAATTGAGTAAGCTCTTTTACTCTCTAAACCTAAACACACACACTCCAAAGGTATTCAAAGCCTTATTACTCAGTATTCTTACTCTCACACCCGAGGGCCTGAGTTGGAGTAACATCCAACTTTGACCTTAACGGTGCTTGTTTGTGTTGTGATCTAGGTACACAAAACCACCAAATATATCCTAGCCAGATATCCTTGAACCGCTCCTGACCCCGAAAAGCTGTGGCGTCATCAGTACCCAAATCATAGACTGAAAAATTTAATTTTTTTGCCCAATTTACAAAAATTCGGCCAGTAATGACTGAAATATTCAAAAAGTTCGGTCAGTAGTGCTGATCGAATACCACTCTTCTATTCGGTCAGTACTAGCCGAAAGTCATATTAAGTGTGTTTTTTTAACAACTGATCATGAAAAACAATGTTATTTACCCAACTAATATTTCAAAGTAATTTTTTTTTGCCCTAGTAAGAATGGTTCGGCCAGTGATAAACGAACCTTTCTAGGGATTTCGGCTAGTAATGGGCGAAATATTTTATTCTTCTCGGCCATTACTTGCTGAACCCACGTTAAATGAATTTTTTTTTCTGTTTATTAAGTTGGGACGTACCAATGTGTTTCCGGTTATTAATAAAGTTAATTTTAACTTAGTTAATTTTTTTTTATAAATTTAATGTTAATTTATGAAATTATTATATAAATTTAAATAAAAGTTACTCGTAAATGAAAATTACCTAAAGAAATTTAACAAAACAAATCATAATATTTATCATAAATAAAATTATTTAATATTAATTACATGAGTTGACGTATCGGGTAGTTGTATTAATCGTTTTTAATAATAGGCTAGCCATCCGGTTGCACGTTTATTACGTTCTTCATACCATTTGTACGGTAGTGGTGGCAACAAAGCGATCGAAATTTCCATTGCCTTAATTGAATTGGAAGGGTTTTTTGGGGTTTCAAACGGTTCACTTCTGCAATTAAATGTCGGCGCAGTTTCCTAGGCAGTTGTCCAAAGCGTCGTATTTTTCTCATCATTGTGGCGCTTCAACAGATTTGGCCGTCAAACAGATAATGGTCAAGATTGAACCACGTCATCATGGTCGACTATCTATCACTTCGAGCAACTAGCTACGATCTACCCAAATGTCATCAGAATTCTTATAACTTCCTGGTTGACAAAGTCAACTCAGAAAGTTGGGGGCCACTGAACGGAATAAAAGTGACGGGCTAGGCCCAACATACGAAGTCCAGTTATTCAGACATTATTGCCACCACATCCTTGGTGGGTCAGCCCAATTATTACAAGGCCCACGGCCCAGCAGCAAAGATCAGTCGACCTAGCTCATTGTCCGACCTCCATGGTCCCGACCTAGCTTTGTCCGACATACGATCCATATCTCATATGGGCATTATCCGGCTATGTCATTCAGTCAGGTCGACCTAGACCCATGCAAGCGACCTCGACCTACAAGGCGTATGTCGACCTACGGAGTCTTAATGTGCCTACAACTCTTTTCATAACAAAAGTCCTACAAATCAGGAGTTATTTACGTACAAGATCTCTTACTCAATCTGATCCGTGATTCTAGGGATTTCATGCAATCCTACTACAATTATAACTCATATCAAGGCCTATAAATACTTCACAACAACAATGGTTTTGAGGTAATTGCTATTGAGGTGGTCTCCCATGAGAACAAGGGGATCCGTCTCATGCATGAGACGGGTCGACCCATGACCCATGGCAGCCTCTTATAGGCAAAAGTTTTAGGGGATATGAAAAATGTGCCGTCTGTAGGAATCGAACCCACAACCACGTGGTAAAAATCCACGCACTCTACCACCTGAGCTAAGGCTGCGGTTGATATTAATTCTTGATTCTATATACTATAAGGATCTACCGACATGAAAGAACTCAATTTAGTAACTGAATATTTGAATTTGTGTTTATAGTATAATTTTTTATTTAAAAAAAAAGTAATAATAGGGACACAAAATCTAATGATTTTATAGGTGTTTTTATTTTTGCTTGTTTTTTTAGTTTTTATATTATTTTTTCGGCTTTTCAGTGGTTTAAAAAAAGTAATAGTTATCATCTCTTAATGTATTGACTGTATACATATAAAGTAACATTGTTCATAAGTAAACGTAATACCTGTTTTAAAAAAACAAAAGCTCGTTTTCACCCATTTTTTCAAATGTAATACAAACTATATGTATTACATTTGAAATGTAATAACTTATGTATATGAATGTAATAGTTTATACAAATAAATATAACACTTTGATAGATGAAATTGTAACATATTTCTATAAATAATGTAATACTTTTACATGTATCATGATAAATTTGAACTCATTATAACTTATTATTTGAATACAAACTATTATTTTATATGAATGCAATTATTACATTATGTTATAGTAACTATTACTTTTCACAAATCGAAAAAAAAAATTTAAAAATTTTAAAAAAAAACACTATTACTTTTCTGTATATATGTATTACTTTATATGAATACAAACTATTACTTTATATGAATACAATTATTACATTATGTTATAGTAACTATTACTTTTCACAAATCGAAAAAAAAAAATTTAAAAATTTAAAAAAAAAAAACACTATTACTTTTCTGTATATATGTATTACTTTATATGAATACAAACTATTACTTTATATGAATACAATTATTACATTATGTTATAGTAACTATTACTTTTCACAAATCTAAAAAAAAAAAAAAAATTTTAAAAAAAAAAATTTTTTTTGGGCACAACTATCTCACTACTCTCTCTCTCTCTAACAGCCTCTCTCTCTCTCTAAATGCTAATGGCGTTTACCTAGCTCCCTCTCTCTAAATCAACGACCTTCCTCACCAACTCTCACTTCCTAATCATCTTCCTCTAGCTCCCCAAAAACCAACGACCTTCCTCACCAATTCTTCCCCAATCGATTCTCAACAGAGATCTCACCATGGCCGGCTCCCTAGATTGTCTTCCTCAAAGCTCTCCCTCTCTAATGGCGTCCTAAGCACCCTCTCTCCCTCAATCACAAGCTGAATCGAAGTGAGGAATTGATTGAGATTGATGGGGAGGTTGCCGGAAAATAGGTTTTGAACAAGGGGGGTCTCGTCGTTCGGTTTGGAGAGAGGGAGCTCAGTTGTTGTTCGATTGAAGGGCGAATTGGGTGCGGTTTTGGTTTGGGTGAGGTCGCCGGTTGATTGGGGGTGTGAGGGAGAGGTTTAATGGTGGGTTTGGCCGGAGATTGGTGAGGAAGAAGGTAATTCCGGATAGAGAGAGAAAGAGAGAGAGGAGTGAGAAGCTGTGTTTCAGAAGACGGTCTTCTACGTCAACGTCAACGTGGTTGGATCTGGTTCAATGGGCTGGGTCATGGGTCAAAAATGACCCGTCTCATCCATGAGACGGGTCATAGTGTTCTCACACAAGTTTTTGTCATTGCTATTTGTTATTTTGAATACATCTTGTTCATTATAATTTATCAGCTCTAAACACCATACTTACTCTCACGCCCGAGAATCTTTGCCGAAGACCATTTCGGTTAGTCGTGGGTTCCTTGTTTCAGATCAATCAAAGCCAATGGATCAATCTAGCTAATTGCTGGTCGTAGGCTTATCAACGTTTCCTGCAGCATCAGGTGGGAGTTATTAGGAATATAATATATTCAATATTAGGAATATATTATATTCAAGTAAATATTATAATTATCAAAGTAAATATTGTGATTATTGAATTCTAGGCTCTTCATCTTGTTCCCCTTAGTCAATATTTCCCCTTAGTCAATAGTTGTTCATATTCTAGGCTCTTCATATTCTTAGCTGTTTATATTCTTAGTGTATAAGGTGTATAAATACTCATACAAGTGAATCAATAAAATTAAGTCTTTCACATAAACCTTTCTCTCTATCATTTGTGACTGACTCCGTCTCACCCTTCTATTCATTTTATCATGGTATCAAAGCAAAATGATCCATTTTAGGACTTCTCCACCCAACCCTAGCGGCACAACCTAAAGCCGCCATACACCAACCACCACCACCAAAAGCTTCCGCCCCACCTTCTCCTCCTCCACCTCCACCCCCACCTCCACCTCCAAAAAGGGATTCCCCTTCTCCTTCTCCTTCTAAACCCACTACCACCAGGAAATTTCTTCTTCTTCTCTCCAAACCCAAATCTCTTTCCATTTCCAATTCCAATTCCCCACCATCAACTTCTCAATCTCATCCAATCAAGGCTTCTTCTTCTTCTTCCAATAATATTAAGAGTACTCCTGTCCCACCCACCGTCCGCCGTGACCAACATGCAACACCTCATCTCCACCACAAAGCTTCCGCCCCACCCTATCTCCACCCTCGGCATAAACCCCTCCTTGCCGAAACCCATGCTTGCTTCCACCTCCACTCTCAAATCCCTCGGCACAATCCTACAGACGAAACCTTACCCAATTTCTTTATTTTTCTCTCTTTAAATCTTCCTGTAAGTGAGGCTGGCGCCTCACCATTCCTCAGGCGGCCGCCTCACTCACAGCCTCTCCCCTTCTCTTCAACTACCAAGCCACGGCAAACCCTCCTAGCCGATACCCCCCCCTTTCTTCAAACAAACTCGGCAAAACCCATCGGCCGAACCCCCTTTACACCTTACTTCTAACACCTTCGGGAAACCCCGAAACCCTATCCTTCAAACAACCCTTGGCAAACCCCACTGACTGCCATCACCAGGCTGAAACCTTATTTGTTTCTCTTCTTCTTTCTTCACCTTCTCCAAACCTTCCCCCTTCAAACTCATCAGCAAACCTCCTGCTGAAACCTTATCTATCGCACAAACCTCAGCTAAAACCCAAAACAGCCGCCTCACCCTCCTCCTTCACCTCCTTCAAACCCCCTCGGCCGAAACCCCTACACCTCTGATGCAGTCACACCAACAATCACA
Organism: Adenophora triphylla var. japonica; assembly: GCA_022495995.1. Taxonomy (NCBI): domain Eukaryota; kingdom Viridiplantae; phylum Streptophyta; class Magnoliopsida; order Asterales; family Campanulaceae; genus Adenophora; species Adenophora triphylla. The sequence continues at coordinate 49,474 of JAFEMH010005860.1, read as the reverse complement.
TCAGAATCTACATGCACGTCCGGGACCACGTCCGACTCCGTTCGCTTCATCCACCCGGCTCGTCGCATCACTCTCCAAGCTTGGACTTATCCAAAGATCGTCCATCTTGCGGGGGCATGTTAAGGATACATCCTCCTACGTCCTCCTAATACATTCACCTATACAACCTTCAACATTCCACCCTTCAACATTCCAACCTTCAACATTCCAACTCCTCATTCATCCTCAAGTCAAGTCAACATGTTCTCATTCATCTACTCATTCATTTACTCAACTGATGTATAGATTTAGGATTCATTCATTTACTCAACTGATGTATAGATTTAGGAATCATTACTTACATATCTTGTACTATAAATATGTACCTCTTGTATCAATAAAATGAAGTCTTACAATTCAATCTTCTCTCTTCTTTGTTGTTTGACTTCGACTCTCTCTCTATAATTCTATCATATTAGGAATATAATATATTCAATATTAGGAATATATTATATTCAAGTAAATATTATAATTATCAAAGTAAATATTGTGATTATTGTATTCTAGGCTCTTCATCTTGTTCCCCTTAGTCAATATTTCCCCTTAGTCAATAGTTGTTCATATTCTAGGCTCTTCATATTCTTAGCTGTTTATATCCGATCCATATGGGACTTCTCCACCCAACCCTAGCAGCAAAACCTAAAGCCGCCATACACCAACCACCACCACCAAAAGCTTCCGCCACCACCCTCCTTCTTCCCCTATCAACACCCTCGGCTGGAACCCAAACAAAGCCGAAACCCTACTCTCCCCTCCAACTCCACCCTCGGCTTGGAACCTCCAACGAGGACCGTCAAAACCTAGCGGAAAATCCTCACATCCGCCCCACCCTTTGTGGCATACTCTAGCCGCCCCACTACAACTCCACCATTGCCGTCCTTGCTCTTCTTCTTTACGGCAAACCTCTCTCTCTTCTTCAACCTACAACCCTCGGCGAACCCTCTAGCCGAGACTTATTTTCTGTTTTTCACTTTCTCCTCCAACAAGGCCATTAAAACCATGGCGGTAAACCCTCAAAGCTGTCCACTTCTTCTTGGCAAAACCTAGATGCCGTCATACACCCACCTCCTTTTCTTTCCCAATTTTTTTTCTTTAAAAAAAAAAAAAAAAAAAAAAAAAAAGCGGTGCAAACGCCAACCCTGCCTTCTCTCTTGCCCTTTCTTATTTTTTGTTTTCTCTTCAAAAAAAAAAAAAAGGGGGCAAAACCCAAGCTGCAGCCCCAACTCAGCCTTCTCCCTTGCCTTACTCTCTTCTACATGCAAGGCACCACCATCATCGGCACAACCCTGTTGCCGACCACATACATGTCCGGGAACATATATCTTAAAGCACTTCGGCAACACCCGGCTCATCTCATCACTCTTCAAGCTTGGACTTATCCAAGGATCGTCCATCTTGCGGGAGCGTATTAGGAATATAATATATTCAATATTAGGAATATATTATATTCAAGTAAATATTATAATTATCAAAGTAAATATTGTGATTATTGTATTCTAGGCTCTTCATCTTGTTCCCCTTAGTCAATATTTCCCCTTAGTCAATAGTTGTTCATATTCTAGGCTCTTCATATTCTTAGCTGTTTATATTCTTAGTGTATAAGGTGTATAAATACTCATACAAGTGAATCAATAAAATTAAGTCTTTCACATAAACCTTTCTCTCTATCATTTGTGACTGACTCCGTCTCACCCTTCTATTCATTTTAATAGGAGTTGGATTCTCTCCATTGAAAGCAAATTAAGAAGTGACCAATCGGTCAGATTCAAGTCTGATATCACCAACCATTCGTTATGAGAAGCTCAAATAGTTTGACAACTAGTTGTAGCGAGTTTATTTTTTTTCCAAGCAAACTCGCTAATTAGAGCAGCGAGGTTATTATTTATTTTCCTATTTTCTGAATTTCCAACGGTTATTTCGAAAATGTAAATAAGTTATTTAAATTCGCTAGTTGAATTGGCAAGTTCATTTAAGTATAATTAGTCAGCCATAATTAAAGTAATATACTAAGTAAAACATTAATGCAATCGGTATTAGAAATAGCGAGTTTGAGCTAAATTTTAAGATTTACAGAAGATCTAGAGCTTCAGAGCTTCATCGTTGACAGAGGAAGAAACTGAGAAACTAGAGAGGAAGAACTTGTTCCATTGTAGTAATAAAAGCTGTCACCTTCCTCGTTACACCGCCATTGACTTTCACCATAAAATAAACCGACAGGAAGTACGGAGTACGAAAACAGTAGTAACCCAATAAGGCAATAATGCACCGTCATTAATCCTTCCTACTCTGTCACATTATAAACTACACACTTAATATTTGTACAAAAATTAAGAAAAAAAGTTAGTAAGTAAATGTTGTGAGTATGAAAATTAATGTAGGAGAGAGAAAAAGGGGTAAAAAATAATAATTGAATTGTTGTTGTGACTAATATTAAAATATTAAAGTAATAAAACATTTTCATGAATCCCATTAATATAAAAATAATAAAGCATTTTCATTTTAAAAAGTGTGTAGTGTGTAGTTGGATGTTTTACAAGGAAAGTGTGTAGTTTGCAGTAGGATGAGTGGGACGGATGGAGTATATTTACATGGGAAATGAATCACAAGACAAAACAATTCAAAATAGTTTAGTTAATAGCAAAGTAGTTGCATCCATATGCCCATGCATGGCTGGCCTCCTAAGCTTACACCATCTTAGAACCTTCGCCATATTAACCATTCTACACCTCTATATAAATCCCTTTCCAACCCTTTCTGTCTCCAAGAAAAAAAAAAGTAAACCAAAAGAAAAAAAAAATCTTTTCTTAATTTGAAGATCCTTTCTTCTTATTTTCCGGGTCGGAAAAAAAATACCCAAACAGTTTTACATAAAGATGGGGAGTTTTCGGCGTTACCAAAAGATTAGGATTCTTGTTAGGGTCATGCAGAGACTACTTTTACCTTCACAACGGGCACGAACATATCATAAAATTGAGTTTGAAGAGCGAAAGGAAAAGGCGAGGGTGGTTCCACAGGATGTGAAGGAGGGACACTTTGCTGTTTTCGCAGTGAAGTGTGAGAAACCGGAGAGATTTGTAGTTGAGTTGCGCCACCTCAGCAATCCTGCATTCTTGAAGTTGTTAGAGCAAGCTGAAGAAGAATACGGGTTTCAACAAGAGGGTGCTCTTACGGTCCCTTGTTCACCTGAGGATTTCCAGAAGATTATGCAGTGCAGCTGGAGATAGAATATCTATATACAGAATTATGAAACTGATATATCAGAGTTTTTGTATTGATTATCAGATGTGGAAACTATTCGTTTTATTTGTTTTTCTAGGATTCATGATTATTTGTAGCATTCTTTGTAACGAAAAATAAACAAAAATTACTACAGTAGCATTCCGATTCCAGCAACCAAACTAGGTGCATCAAGTGCTCTGAGTGTCGGGCTCCCCTCTTTATTTTGAATCAAGTTCAAGATCTACTCTAGTCAAGGAACCTACCTTTGATCCTTGATCATTGTACTTCAAAACACAAGCCATAAATGAGTTAAGTCAAGCTTTACCTGACCCCAAGTCACTATATACAAGAAAATATACGTAACTTGGCTATTAATTTTTGTGAGTATTAAGCTTAATTGAGTGAAGCCGAGCTGTAATCAAATATACCATCTACTCAGAATAATGTTAAAACTTCCAGAGAGTCCAATATTACTCGAGTGAGTCGAGCTCCAACTGTTGAGCTCTGCTCTTTCTTACGAACCGAGCTCAAGCTCTACTCTAATGGGGAATCTAGTTAGTAGGCCAAGCTGGCCTCGTTTATGCATTTTGCCTAAAATTTCAACTTAAATCTTATATTATTCTAGACTACCGGAAGTTTAAACAAGCATAAGCTAGCTTGGTTCATTAATCAACCCTAATATTCCGCCTTCACCGAAACAACAATAAAAGATAAAAGATATGGGGATATCTTTTACTTGTGGCATAAGCCACGGCTATTAAACAATACCCACTTCCAATTAAGAAGTACTAATTAAAAAACAGAAAGTACAGCAGAAAATTGACAGTTAGCAAGTAATACCTTTTTTCTATATTGGGTATGCTTCCGTTTATACGAGAAGATGAAAGATAAGGCCAAAATATTAAATTTCTTTCAATCATTTGTATGTAGCAATTAAGAAATTGTCAATACACACCGCCATTGACTTCTAACATAAAAAAAGGCTGTCTAAAGTCTGAAAGAGTAGTAAGGCAATAACTCAGGCTTACATAGAAAATGAGTCTAAAGACTTGTTCAAAATAGTATATTTAATGCCATGATAGTTTCACCCACATTCCCATGGCTGGCTCCCCAAGCCTCACCATCCAAGAACTTTCGGCAAACATTTTCTCTCTCCTCCAACAACCAATATATAAATTCCTTTCAAGCCTCTGTTTCTCCAGAAAGAAAGAAGAACAAAAAAAAAAAACCGTAAAAGTTCTCTTATTGTCGTTAAAGATCCTTTTACTTGATTTCCCGAGTGGGAATCTTTTTCATTCCTCTTCTATACTTTCAGTAGGGTTGAAACAATAACCCAACATTTATTCCTTCAGTTTTACTAAAAGATGATGATTTCTCGTCCTTACCACTATATTAACTTAGTTAGGATCATGCAAAGGACACTCTCACGTTCAAAACCAATACTTGGCGTCGTCAAATATGTAGAGCAAACGAGAAAGGCAGTGGTGCCTCAAGATGTGAAGAAAGGACACTTTGTTGTTTTTGCAGTTAAGGGTGAGAAACCAAGAAGATTTGTGGTTGAGCTGAGTTACCTTGGTAATCCTGCATTTTTGAAGTTACTGGAACAAGCTGAAGAAGAATATGGATTTCAATGCGAGGGTGCTGTTATGGTCCCTTGTTCACCTGATGTAGGATTGTGGCTCGATTCTTCAAGGGAGGTTGAGGCGGGCGCCCCACACATGGTGAGGCGAACGCCTGGTTCACAGAAGGTTGGGCGTTGTTGGTTTAGCGCCAGGCGGCCGCATCACTTTGGTCGAGGCGGGCGCACCACACGCCGAGGAGCAGTCTGGCATTGCACAAAGCCCAGGCGGGCGCCTGGTTCAGTTTGAGGCGTGCGCCTCAAGCTGGGGGGTTTTGGGCCGTGGGTTTCTGGGTTATTCCTTGTTCGATTAGGGCTAGGTTTGTAAACAACATAAATATTGTTTTGTAACCTATGAAAAGAATGCACGAATATTGAAAAGTGATATACAGAAACGGAGGCTTCAAAACCCCAATTAATCTCTTCTCTTTCTCTTTCGATTTCTCGATTAATTGCTTGTGTGTGTTCTTGAGTTTTGTGTTCTTGCTTCCGCTGCGATTGCACAACAACTGGTATCAGAGCCTGGTTGCGATGTCTGGGGGGAATTCTATCACCGTGAAGTCCGACGTTCAAAAGTTTGATGGTCATGGAAACTTTGCGTTGTGGCAACGGAGGGTGAAGGATTTCTTGGTTCAAGCAGGCTTGGGAAAGGTTCTTCGACATTCGACTAAACCCGATGATATCGAAGAAGGTCCATGGAAGGAGTTGCAAGAGCGGGCTGTTTCTTCAATACGGCAGTGCCTTGCGGATGAGGTGGTGTATCACGTGATCGATGAGGAATCACCGACGAAGGTTTGGGAGATTTTGGAGGGCCGGTATATGTCAAAATCATTTGTCGAACAAGTTGCATCTCAAGCAAAGGTTGTATGGGCTTAAGATGGCGAGAGGTTCGGATCTTGAGGCTCATATCCACACGTTTAACCAAATACTCAATGATTTGGTTAGGGTGGAGGTGACGTTCGAGGAAGAGGACAAGGCGTTGATGTTCTTTGAATTCGTTGCCGACTTCTTCGACATACGAAAATCTTGTTACTACGTTGACTTGGGGAAGGATACCGTGGAGTTGCAACCGGTCACGAAGCTCTTCTAGCTTTTCATAAACGGAAGAAGTCCGTTGATGAACTGCGAGGTGAGGGTTATTTGTGAAGGAAAATCGAGAACGTGGGAGAACCCGGTTCGGGATAACTCGCGACGAGAGGCGAGAATTCTCGTTCGCGATCAAGGAAGAAGTACAAGGGGAATTGTTTCAAGTGTGGGGAGAAGGGGCACAAGAGGCGTAATTGTCCGCGAAGGGGAACGGTAAAGGCAAGGAAGGATCTTCAAAGTCGGTCAATGTGGTTGAAGATTGCTCGGAGGATGTGGATGGAGATATGCTCACGACTTCATCAGTTTGTGGAGCACCCGACAGATGTTTGGATTACGGATTCGGCATGTTCGTTTCATGTGACTCGCGAATCGTGATTGGTTCGATACCTACGAATAGATTAATTACGGTATAGTTACTATGGGTAATGGTGCTACATGTAAAATTGCTTGGCATAGGAACTATAAGAATTAAGATGTATGATGGTGTAGTTAGAACGTTATGTGATGTTAGACATGTTAGGAGGTCTCTAAAAATCTGATTTCATTGGGTACCTTGGATGCTAATGGTATGAACTATAAGGCTCAAGGTGGAGTGCGAAAGTTGTTAAGGGTGCTATGGTTGTGATGAAGGGTGAGAAGGGCTCCAAGAACATTTACGGGTTGCTAGGGAAGCACTGTTGTAGGTGGAGTCACATACGTTGAGTCGGAGGTCGAGCACGATGCCCTTCTATGGCATATGAGGCTTGGTCACATGGGTGAAAGGGGAATGCGGGAACTTCATAAACGAAAGTTGTTGAAGGGTGTGAAGACTTGTAAACTTGAGTTTTGCAAGTATTGTGTTCTTGGAAACGAGAATAAGGTGCGGTTCAAGACGGGTAAGCATACAACAAAGGGCATTCTTGATTACGTTCATTCGGATGTGTGGGGGCCGGTCGAACGAGAATCTAGAGGAGGACATTATTACTTCGTGACTTTCATTGATGATTTTTCGAAGAAGGTTTGGGTTTACTTCATGAGGCACAAGTCGAGACTTTTGAGAAGTTCAAGGTGTGGAAAGGCTGAAGTGGAAAACCAAACGGGCGGAAAATCAAGTGTTTGAGGAGTGATAATGGGACAGAGTACACAGATGGCGAGTTCAAGAAGTTCTGCGAGAGCATGGGATCAAGAGGCATTACACGGTTCGCAAGACACCACGGCAAAATGGTGTGGTGAGAGGATGAACAGAACTATTGCGAGAAAGGGCTAGGTGTCTACGATTCAATGCGGGGTTAGCAAAGAACTTTTGGGGCGATGCGGTGAGTATGGCATGTTTCTTGATTAACGAGATCACCTAGAGTCTCTTTGGATAACGAGGTTTGCGGAGGAGGTATGGACGGGTAATGAGGTAGACTTCACCGATATCCGGGTGTTTGGGTGTCCATCCTATGTGCATATTCTGGTGAAGAGCGGTCGAAGCTTGACCCGAAGTCAACAGGTGTGTCTTTCTCGGGTATGAAACAGTGTGAAAGGATACAAGCTTTGGGATCCCAAGTCAAGCAAGGTGGTGATTAGTAGGGATGTAGTCTTTGATGAAAAGGCTATGTTGAAGTGTACTCATGATGACAAGGAGAAGGTGCCGAGGAAAGCAAGGAGGGCGAGAAGCAAGTTATTGAGGTGGAGCTACGTGAGGATAATGCGTGCGGATCTCACTCTTCCGGAGTCGAGAGGAACCTACACAAGAAGTGGCTAGTACTTCGGTTGGGAGACCTAAGAGAGTAATCAAGCCACCGGTCAGGTATGGATTTGAAGACATGGCTTCATATGTTCTTGTTCTTAGTAGTGGAGACCCGAGTACTTTTAAGGAGGCTATAAACGGTCAGGAAAAGGACAAGTGGGTAGCTGCTATGGCGGAGGAGATGGAGTCACTTTGTACAAGAATGATACATGGGATTTGGTGGAGCTTCCTAAAGGGAAGCGTGCTATTGGTTGCAAGTGGATCTTCAAGCGCAAGGAGCGTATCGAGAAAAAGAGGGGAAAAGTTCAAGGCTCGTTTGGTAGCAAAGGGGTATTCGCGGCGAGAGGGGGTGGATTATAATGAGATTTTTTCGCTGTTGTGAGACATACTTCCATTCGGATTGTGTTGGGTCTTGTAGCGCACTATGATTTGGTGTTGGAGCGAGATGGATGTGAAAAGCTGCGTTTCTACACGGTGAGTTGGATGAGCGAGATTTTCATGGAGCAACCACATGGGTTCACGGAGCCCGCGCAGGAGCGTTTGGTTTGTAGATTGAAGAAGTCACTTTATGGGTTTGGGCAGATCTCCGAGCAGTGGTATACGAGGTTTGACTCCTACATGGCACGTATTGGCTACAAGCGTTGTGAGTATGATTCTTTGCGTTTATGTGAAGAGCCTTGATGATGGTTCTTGTATTTTTACATTCTTGTATGTGGATGATATGCTTATCGCGGGTAGGAGTAAGAACGAGGTCAATCAGTTGAAAGCCTTGTTGAGTAGAGAGTTTGACATGAAGGATTTGGGGGAAGCCAAGAAGATTCTTGGGATGGAGATTCGCCGAGACAGAAAATCTAGGAGATTGTGGCTGTCTCAAGCCGGATATGTGGAGAAGGTGTTGGAGAGGTTCAATATGCGGGATGCAAAACACGTGAAGACACCATTGGCGAGTCATTTTAGTTTATACGCCTCAGATTCCCGAGTTCGGCGAAGAAATTCGAGAGGATGTCAAAGGTTCCCTATGCAAGCGCGATGGGATGTCTCATGTATGCTATGGTTTGCACGAGACCAGATTTGGCGCAAGCCATTAGTGTGGTTAGCAAGTATATGGCGAATCCGGGCAAACAGCATTGGGAAGCAGTTAAGTGGATTCTCAGATATTTGAAGGGCACTATGGATTATGGCATCATGTTTGGAGGTAAGAGTGAGGAGTTTTCTGTTGTAGGGTATGTTGATTCGGATTATGCGGGTGACTTGGATCGGAGGAGGTCGACTACGGGCTATGCGTTTACTCTTGGTGGTGGACCCATATGTTGGAGATCTATGATCCAATCTATCATTGCTTTGTCTACAACGGAAGCGGAGTATATGGCAGCGGTTGAAGCTGCAAAGGAGGCCTTATGGCTTCGGGGTTTGGTCAACGAGTTGGGCATTGAGCAAGGTGGAGTGAAGTTGCTTTGTGACAGTCAAAGCGCGATATTTCTAGCGAAGAATCACATTTATCATCAACGGTCGAAGCACATTGATGTTCGGTTTCACAAGATTCGGGAGTTGATCGATATGGGTGAGGTGGTGCTAGAGAAGGTTCACACTACGGAGAATGCTGCGGATATGTTGACGAAGCCGGTTACTACTGACAAGTTCAAGCATTGCTTGGATTTGTTGCACATCTCGAGTTGTTAGAGATGGGGAGGTTCGAGCTGGTTCCTTGTATCTTCTGTTGGGTTGGGTGAATACTCGCCAAGGTGGAGATTGTAGGATTGTGGCTCGATTCTTCAAGGGAGGTTGAGGCGGGCGCCCCACACATGGTGAGGCGAACGCTGGTTCACGAAGGTTGGGGCGTTGTTGGTTTAGCGCGGCGGCCGCATCACTTTGGTCGAGGCGGGCGCACCACACGCCGGCGCAAGACGATGCGGCATTGAAGCCCAGGCGGGCGCCTGGTTCAGTTTGAGGCGTGCGCCTCAAGCTGGGGGGTTTTGGGCCGTGGGTTTCTGGGTTATTCCTTGTTCGATTAGGGCTAGGTTTGTAAACAACATAAATATTGTTTTGTAACCTATGAAAAGAATGCACGAATATTGAAAAGTGATATACAGAAACGGAGGCTTCAAAACCCCAATTAATCTCTTCTCTTTCTCTTTCGATTTCTCGATTAATTGCTTGTGTGTGTTCTTGAGTTTTGTGTTCTTGCTTCCGCTGCGATTGCACAACACCTGAGGATTTCCAGAAGATTATGCGGAGCGGGAGATAGAATATCTATACGGAATTATGAAACTGATATCAGAAAGTTTTTGCATTGATTATCAGATTTGCAAATTATTCTTTTGGATTTGTCTTTCTAGGATTCACTATTCTTTGTAGCATTCTTTGTAAGAAAAATAATCAAAAATTACAAGCATTCTGATTCCTGCAAAATTCAGTTCTCCTAATTAACACTCACAATTAATCAGACTAAATTGTCCCATTTGAGTAGAGGTTTATAGTTTTTCAGTTAAGATCTTTTAATCTTACTTGACCTCGAGCACTTGTCTAGTCAAGGAATGTGAGTTTGAGTTCCGCCTGATTACTTTGCAGAACAAGTACTAAATGAGCAAGCTCAATTTTTACCTGAATAAGTCGAAATACTGACCTAGTTAAACTGGGTTCATTTGCACCTCTAGATTAAAAGCATGTTAAAGTCAAACATCAGACTTGAATTCAAACTAGTCAAAGTGTATCAAGTTCTCTGAGTGTCGAGCTCCCCTCTTTATTTTCAATCAAGCTCAAGCTCAAGCTCAACCCTAGTCAAGGAGCCTTTAAAACACAAGTCATATATTACTCAGACAAGCCGAGCTCTAAACGTTCATATCTTGTACTCAGAATACTCAGACAGAGTCCAATATTACTCAAGTGAGTCGAGCTCCATGTATTGAGCTCAAGCTCTACTCTCAATAATGCTAACCCAACCGAGTCCAATGCTAGTCAAGTGAGTCGATCTTCAAGTGTTGAGCTCAATTCTTTATTTGAATTGAGATCAAGTTCTGCTCTAATCAAAGGATCTAGTGGTAGGCTTAGCTGGCCTCGTTCATACCTTCACCGTCTGTCATATTTCTCGTCACACTTCCTCAAAAAGAGGAAATGGGAAAACAACAATACTCACATCCAATCATTAAGTACTAATTAAAAAACACAAAGTACAACAGATGATTGCCAGTATGGCAAGTAACAACCTTTTTCTTTATTGGGCATGTTTCTATGGAGTAAGAGGCAGAAAGATAAGGCGACAATATTATATTTCTTCCAATCATTTCTATGTTGCAATTAAGAAACTGTCAGTACACACCGCCATTGACTTCGAACAGATAAAAATACTTAATTTCTCAAGTCTGAAGGAGTAGCAAGGCAAAAATGCAGGTTTACATAGAAAAAGAGTCTAAAGAAGACTCGTTCAAAATAGTGTATTTCATGCCATAGTAGTTTCACCCATATGGCCATGGCTGGCTTCCCCAAGCCTCACCATCCCAGAACTTTCAGCTAACTTTTTCTCTCTCTCCTAGCCTCCACCAAATACTAAATAAATCTCTTCCAAGCCTCTGTTGTTCCTCCCGAAAGAAAGAAACCCAGAAAAGGGGAAAAAGTTCTCTCTTCTTATCATTGAAGATCTTTTCTGTTGATTTCCCAGTGGGAAAGTGATAAAGAGAAAGGAAAAAATATATTTTTCCTTCCTCTTCTACACTTTCAGTCAGGCTGTAAAGAAAAAACCCCAGCAATTTTCTCTTCTCTTATAGTGTTCGTAAACGCAGTTTTACTTCAAGATGATGATTTCTCGCCCTTACCAATATATTAACTTAGTTAGGATAATGCTGAGGACTCTCTTACGTTCAAAACCAATAAGGCCATACTATGGCGACGTTGAATTTGAAGAGCATAGGAAAAAGTCAGTGGTGCCTCGAGATGTGAAGAAAGGACAATTTGCTGTTTTTGCAGTTAAGGGTGATAAACCAAAGAGATTTGTGGTTGAGTTGGGTTACCTTGGTAATCCTGCATTCTTGAAGTTGTTAGAGCGGGCTGAAGAAGAATATGGGTTTCAACATGAGGGTGCTCTTACGGTCCCTTGTTCACCTGAGGATTTCCAGAAGATTATGTGGAGCAGGAGATAGAATATCTATACAGAATTATGAAACTGATATCAGAGTGATACAGTATGAGGACAAGCAGCAGCAAGCAGCAGCAAGCAGCAACAAACGAGGAGGTACTCTGGCTTTGAGGCGGGCGCCTCATGAACTCCCAGGCGGGCGCCTGGCCATCAGGCGAGGGGCTTCAGCAGCAACGCAAAACAGAAGCAACAGACAGCAGAAAACGGGCCTCATTGTTGATGGCTTTGGGCTTAAATGGTTTTGTGGGTTTAGGGTTTTAATAAATTATTAAGTAGGGTTTTATTTATTTAGTATTTTATTTTATAATTCTAGAATCTTCTTATTAGTAGTATAAATAAGAAGTTAGGGTTTTTGTATTCAGTAGTTTTTGTTGATTGAATAAAGAAAAGAAAAGCTTTGGCTTTCGAAAATTGTTTCTTGTCGAAATCGTTCAGCCGTTCTATTCTCTTAGCCTCCGTTTGCTATCATTTGGTATCAAAGCTCCGGTTCGCATATCAATGGCTGAACGAGGAAGCGTGGGTCGTGGTGGACATGGTGGTCGATGGAGCAGCCGTGCAGCGGAGCCCCAAGAAGATATCCATCAGTACAGACGACGCCGTCGCAATATCGAGATAGAGGAGGTACGAAGACGGATTCAAATACTCCAGATCCGCTTGGATCGCAGAGAAAGACTTCTCGCGATGAGGGGTTCAGATCCGGTTGTTCCAGCCGAGGAAAAGGAGTACTATCAAGAGGGGATGGATTCCCTCGGCCGAAATCATGGACTTCATGATAGGTATGCAATTCACCATTCGAGGGAAGTCGATAGGAAGATCGAAACTCCGGATGTCGAAGGTAAGGCAAACCCTAATGATTCTGTTGATTTTTGGATGGATACTGTTGGATGTAAAGAGGGTCTGTTTGTCGAATCTTCAAGTGAGGAAAACCTTGTTGATTGGTCAAACCCCCCTCTGTTTGATGCAAATCCTGAAGATTCGATTGATTCTTGGATTGCTATTGTTGGTTCCAATGAAAGTTCTGTGATCGATTCTTCAAGTCAAGAAGACCTTGTTGATTGGTCTAAACCACCTATGTTTGATGGGTGTCGTGGTGATGCTCCTCCAGCGATGACGTCCGATCTTGTTGATGATGTTGATTCAGTTGTTGAGTCCGATAAAGAGACAGAAGGAGTGTTTGTTAATCAAGGGTCAAACTTGAGGTGGACGTTTGAAACGGTTACTGTTGATCTTGGGTACAAAGACCCGTTTGACACGGATTGCCCCCGGGTTTCTGTTCGATATATCATTCAAAGATTAATTATTGACTTCTTTATATCCACGCATTGGGCTGATTGGATGGATAATATCAAAAGAGCAATAAAGTTTAGAGCTCGTCAAGGGCATCAAATTCCTTTTGCGGACGGAGTGCAAATTTTTCGGGGTATAGTGGTGTTCATATCGACGATGTTGACTCGAGGACGAGTCTTTTCTAAGGAGGGGAGGATGATACAGTATGAGGACAAGCAGCAGCAAGCAGCAACAAACGAGGAGGTACTCTGGCTTTGAGGCGGGCGCCTCATGAACTCCCAGGCGGGCGCCTGGCCATCAGGCGAGGGGCTTCAGCAGCAACGCAAAACAGAAGCAACGGGCGGCGAAAACGGGCCTCATTGTTGATGGCTTTGGGCTTAAATGGTTTTGTGGGTTTAGGGTTTTAATAAATTATTAAGTAGGGTTTTATTTATTTAGTATTTTATTTTATAATTCTAGAATCTTCTTATTAGTAGTATAAATAAGAAGTTAGGATTTTTGTATTCAGTAGTTTTTGTTGATTGAATAAAGAAAAGAAAAGCTTTGGCTTTCGAAAATTGTTTCTTGTCGAAATCGTTCAGCCGTTCTATTCTCTTAGCCTCCGTTTGCTATCACAGAGTGTTTTTGTACTGATTATCAAATGTGCAAATTATTCTTTTTAAATCGTCTTTCTAGGATTCACAATTCTTTGTAGCAATATTTGTAAGGAAAAATAGATAAAAATTATGAGCATTAACCTATTTCCTATGATTTTCGCTTCAGGATTTTCATTGGCCAAATTAGGCCTTAAACAATCAGATTGGATACAATATTACATCATTAAAATGCATTTTTAGACAAGATTCATTTATCCTAATAATCAATCGACAATTTCTCAGGTTAAACAGTCTGAGTTGAGTAGACATTTTTATGCTTCAGCTAAGATCTTCTATTCTTACGTACTCTCGACCATTAGTCTACAACAAGTTCTAAACGAGAAAGCTCAAGCTTTATCAGAACCTAAGTCGAAATACTGACCTAGTTGAGCCAGGCTAAACTGGGCTCATTTGCACCTCCGCCCTTAAATCATGTTAAATCTCAGAGTAAAGTTCTAACTAGTCTAGGTGCATCAAGTGCTCTGAGTGTCGGGATCCCCTCTTTATATTCAATCAAGCTCAAGCCATAGGCTGAGTGTCCGGTTCCCCTCTTTACATTGGCTATTTTTGTAAGTACTTATTTGGGGCCATGGACTCTAGAACCCCTGGGCGACATAACAAATCCATAAAAGTCCATGCGAGATGCAAAATTTCACAGAAACTCACATTTACATTACCCCTGCCCGTTGCTCTTATACCCAAAGGTATAAGACTATAATTACTCTTATATCTAGGTATACGAGTATTTTTTTTTTTTCAAACTTTTTCACCTTTTCTTAAAAAATAAAAAAGTCTCATATTTTATTAAGCAATCCGCTCCTATACCCAAAAGTATAGACTAAAATTACTCTTATACCTAGGTTTTGGGTTTTTATGGGGTTTTGATTTGGGCCTCTATTTGAGTGTGAACTTTTGAATCTCGCCTGGGTTTTTATGGAGAATGATTTGGGGTGAGGGGGCCTCATGGAATTATTCGGTTTATTTGAGTCAAGCGGAGCTGCAATCATTTATATATCGTACTCAGAATAATGTTGAAACTCAGACAGTCTAATATTACTCGAGTGAGCCGAGCTCCAAGCGTTGAGCTCAGCTCTTTATTATGAAATAAGCACAACCGAGTCCAATATGAGTCAAGTGAGTCAATCTTCAAGTGTTGAGCTCAGCTTGAACTGAGTTCAAGATCTAACTGTAAGCACATAATCTGGTAGTAGGGTAAATCCTAGCAGGCTCAAACTTTAAACACGCAAAAGCCAGCTTGGTTCATTAATAAACCCTGATATTCTGGCTTCACCATCTATTATCTTTCTCATAAAAATTTCTCAAAATGAGGAAATGGGGAAACAACAATACCCACATCAAAACAAAAAGTACAATTTAAAAACATACTCCCTCCGTCCCAACACAATTGATACTTTTAGTCAAATTTGATGTAACTTTTACCACTAATTTATATAAAAAATAATGATCATAATAATAATCTAAAAATTGTTATTGAAAGTATTATCAATCGTGATACAATAATAATTTTTAAATTTTTATTAGAATCATTATTTTTTATATAAATGATTTGGTCAAAGTTTTTCAATTATTTAAAAGTCTCAATTCTTATTTGATGAGTATAGGACAATAGAAGATTGACATTATGGCAAGTAACAACCTTTTTTCTATAATGGGTATGTTTCTATATGTTTATACGAGTAAGAAGATGAAAGATAAGGCCAAAATATTAAAATAAATGTCCATTTTTTTTTCAAATTTGCTCTGGGACGGAGGGAGTATTTTCTTCCAATCATTTCAACGTTGCAGTTGAGAAATTATCAATACACACCACCATTGACTTCTAACAAAGAAAAAAAACCATCTCAAGTCTGAAAGAGTAGTAAGGCAATAATTCAGGTTTATAGAAAATGAGTTTAAAGAAGACTCATTCAAATTAATCTATTTAATGCATAGTAGTATCACCCATATGCCTATGGCTTCCCCAAGCCTCACCATCCCAGAACTTTCAGCAAATTCTCTCTCTCTCTCTCTCTCCCTCCCTCCACCAACCACTATATAAATCCCTGGCAAGCCTTTATTTCCCCAAGCAAACAATTTCTCTCTCTCTCTCTCTCTCTCGCTCTCTCTCTCTCTCTCTCTCTCTCTCTTCCCTCCACCAACCACTATATAAATCCCTTCCAAGTTTCAAGCCTTTGTTTCCCCTGAAAGAAAGAAATCCAAGAATTAGATAAAGTTCTCTCTTCTTATCGTTAAAGATCGTTTCTCTCGATTTTCCGAGTAGGAAGTGATTGAAAGAAAGAAAGAAAGAAAAACAAAGGAAACTTTTTGCCTTCCTCTTCTACACTTTCAGTAAGGTTGGAAAACCCCCAACAATTTTCCCTTCGCTTGAAGATGATGATTTCTCGCCCTCACCAGTATATTAACTTAGTTAGGATCATGCAAAGGACTCTCTTCCGTTCAAAACCAATACTTGGTGCTGTTAAATTTGAAGAGCAAAGTAAAAAGGCAGTGGTGCCTCAAGATGTGAAGGAAGGACACTTTGCTGTTTTTGCAGTTAAGGGTGAGAAACCAAAGAGATTTGTGGTAGAGTTAGGTTACCTTGGTAATCCTGCATTCTTGAAGTTACTGGAGCAAGCTGAAGAAGAATATGGATTTCAACACGAGGGTGCTCTTACAGTCCCTTGTTCACCTGAGGAATTACAGAAGATTCTGCACTACAGAAGAGAAAATGTCTAGCAGAGTAGAAACTTTTACTCCCTCTGTCCCGAAATAAATGTCACACTTTTCTTTTTGGTCCATCCCAAAATAAATGTCGATTTTCTAAATTAGGAAATAAACTTAGTGCAATTGACATTGTACAAACAATGTACAAACTAGTAAAGCATACTCTTTTAAAATGTTCACAAGTCAAATGCAACATTTATTCCGGGATGGAGGTAGTATAACCGGGAGAGTGAATAAGCATATAATTCTTT
This sequence comes from Adenophora triphylla var. japonica, assembly GCA_022495995.1. Lineage (NCBI taxonomy): Eukaryota > Viridiplantae > Streptophyta > Magnoliopsida > Asterales > Campanulaceae > Adenophora > Adenophora triphylla. The sequence continues at coordinate 32,772 of JAFEMH010005860.1, read as the reverse complement.
AACCATTCTTTGTAGCATTATCTATAAGGAAAATGAAGAAAAATCAATGAGCAATATGATTCAAGGAAAAGAAGTGAGATAAAAAAATTATCAAACTTCCCTAGGTTTTTCAAAATCTCTTCTAAGAAAGTATTGCCTCAGGAGACTGAAAATAAAATGACAAGCCTCAATTTGTTTTCACTGCATCCAGTAACAGAAAGTCTCCAAACTAATCTAGCTTGAGAACCTCAATACTCCAGTTACATTTCCAGCTTACGCCTCTAGAAAGGAAGTCAAACAAATCTGATTTTCCTTGTTTGGATCCGTGAATACCAGTAACTCTTTTGGCCTTCAGTTCCCCTCTATTCCAAGCTTCAAAAAGAAGAGCCAAAGGTACACCACACACATTATAAACCAAATAATGTACAAGAGAAAATCATCAATATTGCATTATCGACATGCTCTTCTTTTAACCAAATACAGATGTAAAATAAAAATCAGCATAAAAGTTGCAAACTGAAGAATTGTATATGAGTCAAAAGACTTATTGTTATTCATCATGAAAACTTGGGTATACATACACGGCACATATATATACTAGCTCTAGAGTCCTAATTCTAGTAGGAGATTGGGAGATATTCTCCATAACAATATTTACATAAAATACATCACTAAACTAGGAAAGAAATCAAAGACTTGGAGAACAAGAATATGATCCAGCAGAGGAGATCCCGAATATCCCGAGTATCCCGAATATCCCGAGTATCCCGAATATCCCGAGTATCCCCGGTCTAACACTCCCCCTCAAGTTGGAGCATGAAGGTCACGAATGCCCAACTTGAAAAGAAAATCAAGAAGTCGCTTCTCGCCGAGGCTTTTGGTGAGTGCATCGGCTAGTTGTTGAGATGTGTGAACATAAGAAGTAGCAATCACTCCATTACGTATCTCATCTCGTACAAAATGACAATCTATCTCGATGTGCTTCGTCCGTTCATGAAGAACCGGGTTAGCCGCGATGTGCATAGCAGATAAACTGTCGGAATGAATTGTCATAGGTCCATTTTGTAATACACCAAGCGAGATCAAAACTCCTTTAGCCCACTTGATTTCACAAGTGGCTGCAGCAAGAGATCTATATTCTGCTTCGGCAGACGAGCGGGAAACAGTCTGTTGCTTCTTTGTCTTCCAGGCAATCGGTGTCGACCCCAGAAAAATCAAGTAACCTGTAAGAGACCGACGAGTAACCGGGCAACCCGCCCAATCTGAGTCACAGTAGGCCGAAAGTTTCATGTTATTCTCGGCATTCATCAAGATTCCCTGTCCCGGATTTTTCTTTAAATACCGAACAACTCTAAGGGCTGCCTCCCAATGCCCTACACGCGGATTTTGCATAAACTGAGCCAAGATGTGTACCGGATAGCTCAACTCGGGACGTGTAATTGTCAAATAAATAAGGCGACCAATCAGTCGTCTATACTTACTGGAATCATGCAACGGAGGACTAGAATCAAGCGCCAATTTATGATTTTGCTCAAGAGGGAACCGTGCCGGCTTGCATTTTAACAATCCCAACTCAGAAATAATATCAAGAGCATATTTTCTTTGACATAAAAACAAACCTTTCGCTCCTCGAGAAATTTCAATACCCAAAAAATATTTAAGCAAACCCAAGTCTTTCATATGAAAACATTTGCCAAGATAGCTTTTAAATTCCGCTATCATATTCTTATCATTGCCACCAATAATAAGATCATCAACATAAACCAGAACTGACAATATGGATGTACCTTTCACAAGTGTGAAGAGAGAGTGATCGGAGCCGGACTGAAGAAAACCATATTCTTGCAAAGATTTTGCAAGTTTAGAAAACCAACAACGAGGGGCCTGACGGAGGCCATAAAGAGACTTACGGAGTTTGTAAACCATACCAGGACTAGTGTCAAACCCGGGTGGAGGACGCATAAACACTTCTTCATGTAAATCACCATGCAAGAAGGCATTGTGAACGTCCATTTGATGAAGTTCCCATCTAGATGCCACTGCAACTGCTAGAAATATCCGTACCGTAGCCATTTTTGCAAGCCGGAGCAAATGTCTCATTATAATCCAGTCCTTCCACCTCGTCGGTTACCCGAATGACCAACCTTGCCTTGTACCGTTCAATTGACCCGTCGAAATTATACTTTATTTTATATATCCATTTACAACCTATTGCTCGTTTCTTAGGGAGGCAATCGTTGTAAATTCCACGTCCCATTAGCCTCTAGAGCTGCAATTTCTTTTGACATGGCTTCACGCCAACGCGGGTCCTGAGAAGCTTCCGAATAAGAGGTTGGTTCATGGCCTGTAGTGATACCTGCTAAGAAGGCTTGATGATTTGCAGAAAAATTATCACAACTGACATAATTTTGTAAAGGATAACGGGTACCTGAGGATTTTGACGGAGGAGGAGCAAGCACGGGGGGGTCTATAATGCGAGCTGTATGTAGCACATAATCTTTCAAATATCCAGGCTGTTGACGATTTCTCTGACCACGACCCAAACTGTCAGTTTCGTCATTGACAGTCACCCTACTATCGGAAGAAATAATCGGCCCATCCTGCTCTTGCAAACCCGAATCTGTTTCAGTCTCGGAAGAAGTGGCTGGAGCCGGGACGGGATCAGGAACACTCCCCCTGAATTCGGTGGGGAGAGGAGGATCATCCACAACGAGCCCCGGCGAATTCCCGAATGTCAAGCCCGGCATAGGGTCCGGAGCAACGGGAGTCACACCCGGAATCCGAAACGGAAATTCCTGCTCAAAGAAAACCACGTCCCGGGAAACAAAGTATTTCTTTAATTCAAGATCAAAAATACGCCAACCCTTTTGACCCGAGGGATACCCAACAAAAATACACTTACGACCTCGATTACCAAACTTGTCATTATCCCGTCTCTGAACATGAGCATAACATAAACAACCAAAGACCCGAAGTAAATTAAAACTAGGGGGTTTACCATGAAGAGCCTCATACGGTGTTTTGCCATTAAGAAGTCGAGAGGGCGTACGGTTAATCAAATGGCAAGCAGCTAAGACACATTCACCCCAAAAAGAAATAGGAAGAGAGGCATGAAACCGAAGTGCCCGAGAGACATTTAAGATGTGCCTATGTTTCCGTTCAACCCGACCATTTTGTTGAGGAGTACCAATACAAGAAGATTCAAACAAAATGCCATGTTCCAAAAAATAAGGTTTCAAAGGACGAAGTTCGGTCCCATTGTCACTTCGTATACGTTTAACAAGGGCACTAAAGCTGTCTCTACGGCCATAGCACAATAATTCTTAACTATTTGTGGAACTTCTGTTTTATCATTAAGCAAATGAACCCAAACGGCGAGTAAAATCATCAACAATTGTTAAAAAATATGTAGCACCACATGACGCAGGAACTCTATAACTTCCCCACAAATCAATATGAATTAACTCAAACGGAGAAGAAGCTTTATTATAACTAATAGGAAAACTGTCACGAGTTTGTTTAGCACGAAAACAAGCATCACATATTTTCTGAGAGCAAGTACTTTTACCAAAATTTAGACTAGACATAAATTTTAAAACTCGAACTGAAGGATGTCCCAACCGCTGATGCCAAAGATCCGGATTATCATGTTTGAGAACTTTATTAACTTGTTCCTTGCATGCAAACCGAAAAATATAGACCCCATTGTGCTGCTCACCCGCTCCAATCATAGTCCTCGATATCCGGTCCTGTACAAAACAAAAGTCATTAGAAAATGTGACGGTACAATCCAACTCCCGAACCAACTGTGACACAGAAATCAAAGAGCAATGCATCTTGGGAACAAATAAAACGTCTCGCAACACACAATCAATATTTAGTGTCAACGTGCCTTTCTTAACCGCAGGTTGTAAGTGCTCCAATTTGAGCTTGTTAGAATTTTCGTTAGAAAATTAACGAAAGTTATAACATTTCTAACAATTCCTAACAATCCTAACATTTCTAACAAAGTGAGGGTAAAATGGGCATTGTTATTTAAGGTTAAACCTCAAAAAGAATCTCAAAAAGTAAAACAAAAGGAATAAAACCACAAATAGAAATGGCTGGGAACAATAAACTGGCTGTTAATTTGAAATTTCAAAAAGAAATATTCCTCTTGTCCAAAGTGGAGTGCATTTAATGAACAAAGTGCACTTATTTGAAGGATCCCATCCGCGCGGATAGGTTTGCATCTTTCAGAGGGCTATAAATTGAGCCCTCCAGTCACAAAAATAGGGGGCAACAACACCAATTGCACCGAACCTCTGGCGAAATATAGAGAGAAAACAGTGAGAATTCTTCAAGAATTGTCACCATTTTCTCTCCAATCTTTCCCAACTCACACTCATCCACTCACTCTCATACTTAAGCCTTAAACACTCATACACTCAAGCAAAAAACTCAAGAACACAAGGAAGATTGGTAAACCCTCCTTCTCCTTACCCTAAACTCCAACCATGCATGCATTTGCAAACTACAAAATGTAGTTCTTTCATCTTCTTGCTTTAGATCTAAGAAGATCACCATGGAAGACCATCTCCATGGATGATCTTCTACAAAAGATCAAAATTATTTTCAAGTTCTCTTACTTTCTTGCAAAGAAAACTCATTTTCAAAACCCAAAAAACCATTTTCAAGCATAAAATCTCATTTTCAAAGGATAAAAATCCCCTTCCCAAGCAAATGAAATGCTTAGTCCTAATGTACCCCAAGGATAGTTTGGTATAGTTGATTCACCACTAAAATGTCAAGTGATCACTAACCAAAACCTAGGAAAATGGGGACAAGCATGGATGCAAAACCCCCCTTAAAATCATATTTTCTTTCTTGAGAAGTTGCTGTCCAGTAGCAATTTTCTCAGACCTCAGTCCATGGTCTAATTTTTTGGACACAGATAAATGTGGAATTTGGTGTTGACTACAAAACACTTTTTGTAGCCAACATCCAGGTCTTTCCATACATATTTTTACTTTATTTTTTGGGTGAGTAAAACTCCTCTTTTCAAATTTTCTTTCAGATGCTAGTTCATCAGCTTCTGGGAATCCAGATCTCATATCTGAGGTTTCCAGAAGGTTTTGACCCCTCAAATCTTCTCCAAAATGGAAAATTCCTTCGCACAAATCTTATTTAAGGTGTCTAGAACAACTTTCATTCTCTGAGTTTATCCAGATTATGAAGTTTTAAGACCCTTGAATCCATTTCAAAATCAAAGGTCCACTGCCTTTTTCATTCTGGCAGAAATGGCTCTCAACTTCAAAAGGTCTTTTGAGTACCAAATCTCAATCCAAAAATCTTCCGAAAATTCATGGGATCAGTTTAAAGTCTTAAAAAGATATCCCAATTTTTACTTTTCTGAGTTTCAACTTATTTTGGCCAAAACACACACACACACACACACACAAATGATTTTCAGCTTGGAAGACTCGTTTTACGAGGCATTCCGGGTGCACACTAACGTCCTTCCCGGCGTGTAACATGACCTCCGAACCCAAATTTCTGATCTCGGGCTTTTTTCAAAGTTTTGGCCCTTAAAACAAAAATGGCGTGGCGACTCCGTTCCTTCTTTTTTTCCGGGTCTTATTTGGTTTTTTTCAAAGAAACTACGAAAAGAATCGAATTCCTTTCCCGCGAGAAATGGCGACACATCATCACAGTGACGACTCCGCTGGGGAAATAAGCTTTTTCTAAAAAAAAATGATACTTGGTATATTGGTGGAAACCATTAACCTTCCCGTTATCGCCTCCTAACACGAGTCGGGGATAAATTGTGGTCTAACAATCCCACGTACCGGTATCACCGTTTTCAAAAAAAAAAGGAAAGAGCTTTTGAGGGTCAAGCTTCCGTCCCGGCTTTGAAAATCATTTTTGTGTGTGTGTTGATTTTTGCACAGTTTTCGTGTTGTTTTGGCCGCCTCGGAGAAAGTCAAAATTTTGACTGACGGAAATAATGTCCCTAACCGTTGGAATTTTCGTGCTTACGTGCTTATGTGTTCATTAAATTTCAAAAAAAAAGGGATTTTCAAAAAAAAAAGAAAATTTTCAAAAAAAAAAAAATCATCATGCATCATATTTTTAAGACACATGAAAAATTCCTATTTTACTCAGAAAAAGAATATAGACTGCTTGCACACTACGCGCACGTGACCGTACTGTTTGCACACTACGTCCCTAACCCTTGGGAAATCCTTGTCGCGGTCCGTTTGGTCTTATTACGCCTCTCGGATGAGCACAGGACTACCCAAACATCCCATGGAGCCTCGTGTCGACCATGCACTTGTCCGTGACACACTTTGTCCAGAGACCCGGTTGGTTTTTAGTATGGTGCGTGTCATGCCCTGTACGTGTATAGACCTTTCCTTTCAAGCCTTTGTCGGCATACCGACTCAATATCTTTCGGGGACCCTAATCGGTCGAAGTTACGCCGGTTTTCCGCCGCAGACTTTGACCAAGATATTGGCGGCGCCTTGACTTCGGCTACGGCGGCACAAATTATACACGACTCCCGGCATTGACCGAGTCATCAAGGATTAATGAATATTCCATGCCTAATTACGGCTTAGCGATGACAAGTCAAGATCAATCGTGGACATTTATCGGTCCAAATCATGCCGAGCTTTTCGTCGAGCCCTCGGACATGATCTTGACTTTTGACGTCGGCTTTGTCCGTAATTTACATCGAATGCTCGTTAAGACTCGATTACCCGCCGAGACTTTTAGGATCGTTTTTCTTTCGGTCGGTGGGACCCGCTTGCCCTATAGGACCCTCGCCGGGGCTGTCCACCACAGGGAGGTCGAAATACGGGTGGAATACGAGGGGCTTATAGACGTAGTGACGGGGGCCCACGATCCGAGATCCAGAGTAGTTTGCGAAAAAGAAGAGCAATCTTTTCCAACCGATTAGGTTAATAAAACATGTTTTAAGTAAACGTGAACAAATAATCGCATGTTGCATGAGCCAAAGCCCAAACACCTGCCCTCCTTCCATTCCCAGGACATCGAACCTTCGTGTCCTTTCCCAGCAGCCGCACAAAGCTTGGTTTCGGGCACCGGGTCACCGTTTGATCAGGTTGGGAAGAGTCAAGCGCATCGTCGGCTTCACCGTTTGTTCCGACTCGGGTTTGGAGATGTACGCATCGGCCGGTAATGATGGGGATAACGTCACTCCGCCTCCCGGGACCCCTCGTACGAGCAACGGTGGAATCGGTTAGCGAAACGAGATGAGGTTACGACAGAAACACGGCTAAACGGCCTTATGGAGGCTATTAAGAGTCACGGTCGGCCGCCGGCCTCAATCCGGATGGCACCTTCACCGTGGAAGAAGACGAGGATGCCAACCCCAGCTCTCGGTCGCCACGATTACACCGAGGATGCCGCCACCCACCTCTATGGTGCCACTACCGAGAACCCATGCTCCTCGATTTTCGGGTCGACCGGCTCCCAACCACGAGACCACCGGATCCATGCGGCAGAGCGGCACAAATCGGTGGGGGCAAAATCGGTCACGGAATGTCTTCTCATGGTTGGGGCTATCTCGGAATGCCACGGCTAATCGGGATCCCGCCTCGATTCGGAACCGATCAATCCGGACCTTCACGGCAACGGCCACGGTTCGGAATGCCGCCACAACTTGGTTACGGGCCACGGTCGAGCCCTCCTCGAGCAGTACTAGTTGGTGCTCCTCACACAAATCCATTCCTCACTCCGAGACTTCTATGGGTTACCAAGCCTCCATCCGGTGTCATCCGAATCACCGGGACCGCAGTACCCCCGGGTTACACACCTTCACCACGAGCGGCCATGCAATTCAACAATCCGGGACGGCGGCCGCACTCAAGCCTACTTACGGGCCCCACTCTGGAAATCCAAGTTATCCCAGGCCACATCGGGGCTGCCTCCACCTACTTTGCCGGTTGAAAATCAACGGCAAGCCGCGAAGGTTCTATCCTTTTGCTCAGGCTCCTACTCATGCCCCCCGGGGTAACTCGGCCCGGGACGAGGTTTTCACCTACGTCCCGGATCGGCCGTTCCCTCCACCGGTCTGCCTCCGGAGGTAGCTCCTCTCTCTAGCTCGGCCACTAGCTTGAATGCCGTGGTTCCGCCACAAGACCCTCATACGGCCCGGTTCATGGAGCGGCACAAGGAAATGAAAGCGCAGATCGGCGGGCCGACGCCAAGAAGTACGCCTTAGGCCTACGGACCGGACTCCATTGTTCCTCGCCCCACAAATTCGTGATGCCTAATCTGGATCTCTTTGATGGGGCTGCATGCCCGAAAACCCATTTGGACACATATACCTTGGCGATGAAGGCCAAAGGATGTACCAATCAGCGGTTGGGCGATTATTTCGATCTATCTTTGAAGTCCGGTGCCTTAAAGTGGTTCTTCCGTTTGAAACACGAAGCCGGGGCTACGTGGGACCAGATTACCGGTGCCTTCACGAGAAAAATATAAGGCCAACTTGGAATGGGAAACAAATAGGGTTGACCTACAAACAACGGTGCGGCGTCTGATGAGAATGTTGGGGACATCTACAAGCGGTGGAATACGAAACTCGGTGAAATGGCCATCCCTCCTTCCGAAGAGGAACAAGCTGGACATCTTCCGGTCATGCTTGAAACCACATCGAGAGCCTCCCTCGGTCACTTCCCATACTCGGACTTACGGGCCATGGTTAACTCTGCGGCTAAGTTTGAAAAGGCCTACTGTCGGCCAGCCAGGCTGCTGCACACGCCTACGAGATATCGGGCTCCTCCCGCAAACACGCCCTTGCTCTGCTAAAGGCAAAGAGATGATTCACTATGCGGGACGGGAATGTAACAACACGACTCCTTTTGCTCCCGAGAAAACCGGTAGAGCCGGACCACGGGTCATGAATCTCGAAAACTTTGGAATGCCTCTGAATGACATCTTTAGGGGGTTTGGTGAAAGAAGGCTTGCTGCGGCCTTTGGAGAATTTCCAACCCGAAATCCGAATGCTCCCGTGGATACTACAAAGTATTGTGCTTTTCATCAAGCTCACGGACATCGGCGCGAATTGCTTTTACTCTGAAAAAGGCGATCCAGGGCTAATAGAGCAAGGAAAGTTGGAAGGCCTGAAGGGCCTAACACGATCAAAAATCCGGCGCAAGGAACCATAATCGGAGTGAATATGATTGAATGCGGAGAATCTTCGCATGCCCGGGAAGATGCGATGAAGGTCCCCAAATACCGTGGCCAACCTCGTCGAGGATCACGATTCGGATTCCCCTCGGCCTTGAGGATATCGAACGAATCAACCCATCTTGGTCTCATGTCGAGACTCCTTGCAAGAATATGAGGCCCGTACTCGGATGAAGGGAAGGCCAATGCTTGAAGAGCTGAGGCTATTTGGTCAAAATATGAGAGGACCATTTACACAAGATGGTTGGAACAATCGAGAAGAATCGAACAAGAAAGCTTCGGCGGCGCTGTGCGGGGCTTATCGGCAAAGAGGCCGAAGAGCATGCGGAGCTAGTATACTTCCACGGCTATTGGAGAAGTCAAATACGACCCAGAAGGGCGGTGAAACTGAAGAATCAGAGGAGGAAGAACCCTTCTACATTCTACCTGGTGTCAAATACGTGCCACCCCCTCTCGCTCTTCCCCCGCAATTTCTGGGAGGAGAAGCTGAGTCACAATTGCCACTTCCGGGAATGGGAACATATGACAATTTTTGCGGCTGCACGCACCCATATTCCCCCAACGGGTTTGATCGGCGGTATGGGAAGAAGATTCCGATGACACACTACCAGAAAAAGGTCATTTAGCGACGGAAATTTCCGCCGCTAAAATTATATTTCCGTCGCTAAAATAAATCACCGACGGAAAAATTCCGTCGGTGGTCCGCCGCTACCGGCTCGTCGCGGTGCTCAGACGGGTCAATTTCCGCCGCTATTTTTTCTTTTACCGACGGAAATTAATTCCGCGGTGAATTAATGGTTTCGGCGACGGAAAATTCATTGCTATATTAATTTAATTTAATTAAATTTTCATTTATTCGGCGGAAATTTCCGTCATTGTAATAAAAATTAATTTAATTAAATTAATTTCAGCGGCGGAAATTTCCGTCATTGTAATAAAATTTAAATTAAAATTAAATTATTTCGGCGGCGGAATTTACCGTCATTTGAAATTATTTAATTTTAATTTAAATTTTATTACGGCGACGGAAATTTCCGTGAAATTAAAAATTAAATAAAAATTAAATGATTATAGCGGCGGAAATTCCGTCGCCGAAATTAATTTATTTAATTAATTTTAATTTCGGCATTAATTTCGGCGACGGAAAATTCCGTCGGCGATTACGAAATAAATTTAAAAAAAATAATTTAAAATATCAATAAACCAAAATTTTTTGTACACGATATAACATTTCAATTTATAAAACTAAAACTATAAAAACTAAAATTCAAATATCGGCGTACCAAATAAAAACTAAATACCACCGTACCAATTCGGGAGGAGGGGAGAGGGGAGAGGGGGAGGGGAGGAGGGGGAGAGGGGGAGGGGGAGAGGGGGAGAGGGGGAGGGGGAGAGGGGTGGAGCGGGGGAGAGGCGGGGAGGGGCTCCGCGGGTATCAAATGTCTCAAATGTTTACAAACAAGTATAAATTAATACAAAAATGTCTAAAAATGTCTAAAAATGTCCGCAATCAACACAGGGGAGGCGGAAATTACCACAGGAGTCTGGCCGAGATGAGCCATCAACGGCGCCAATTGTCTTTGAGTCTCTGCATCTTTGTCTACGAATCTGCATGACGTCGATCGTTCTCCTCACTGCATCTGCGTACGAGCTGCCAAAGCATCCGCAAGCTTTGCCCGCTCGCGTTTCTCCTCCTCCTCAGCCTTGCAGCCTCCAGTGTCGACCCTCGGATCATGAAACGTGGGTTGGGCTACATTTCGCCGACGGCCGGTCGACGTCGACGGGCATTGTCGCCCGTAATCCCCATCCCTAACACTCGGGCTCCTCTCCTTGGATGTCCACGAGAGGTGACCTCTGCCAAACATCGAGCACGAAGGGGACGGGCTCGCGGGAGGCGTTCCTTCGGGAACAACGGCGGCTTGATATGCGGCTGAAAAATAAAACAAACAATTATAATCATATACACAATGTAAGGTACATAAATAAATTTACATATTCAAAATCAAGTCATTTAATGGTAGTTTACTTACAAAGGCGTGCTTGGATCGATCGTCGACCCATTGCGGAGGTTGATCGGGCGATGTAGAATTCCGAATATGGGTGCTAGCGTAAACATCCACAAAAGTGATATTCGGACCATACTCCCTTTCCTATAAATAAAATAAGCGAGATTATTACTTTGAAATTGTATATATAAATGCAACATTTAAAGCGATTTAAAAGCATGCATACACTACATTTACACTAAAACTATGGATTTCATAGCATCAACATTGGCTCCCGGCTAACATACGTACATAAACCTATTTAAAAGCATCCATACACTACTACATTTAAATTAACATACATACCATGCGGTCGTGATGCTCGGCGGCCGTGGCGTCCCCGGTATGCAACGCCGCCGACCCCGAGGAGCTGCTCTATTGGCCTTGGCTGTTCGGATACGGCCTTCGCCGCGAGCGCTCCCCAATATTCGCAAAATTGACCAAACACCTCATCGGTCATAAAAGTAGGACACTGAGGCATTGTCCCGCCGCGAGCCGAGGTATAATAATTTTTCTTCGTGGTACCTATAAAAAATATGAATATCTTGTAAACATATAATGATGACATTATAAAATTAAAAGAGTATAATCATTGTTAATTAAACTAATTAAGGATAGATAAATATGTTACAAATAAAATCCTTAAACGGCTTGTGAGCACACTTTCAAAGAAAACAAATCTAGCCGTCTCCTCGGCGATGTCCGGATCCCAATAATATTTAGCCTACAACATATAATGATAACATTACAAAACTAAAAGAGTATAATCATTATTAATTATAACATTTTAATAACAAACTAACATTTAAGTTTTAAATAAAAATCATTAACACATTACCTTAAACTCATCCCACGCATCCTCCTTACGCCTCTGTGGCAATTTTTTCCGGTTGGGCCAAAACTTCGGTCATTTTCCGAGACCGCCGGTATGTGCCCGATCTTAGTGCCGGTGGTGGGGTATCCACCTACAAACACTGCCAAGTATATTTATACAATAACATTTTAACTTAAATAATGAATTATATATAAAGCAAAAAGGAACCAACTTATATCAAATTAATGAAGAGTTACTTACTTGGTCATAAAGTGATGAGATCCGCACATATATCCTCCTCGGAATCGACGGTAGTCGAGTACCGGCCCCGGAGGTGGAGCTAGTACTCTTGTGTGAGGGGTCAACACCATCGCTACGGATCGGGACGGTTGCGTCCCGGTAATCAAAGTGTAAATGGGCTTGGTCCTCTTACCCTTGCCCTTTCTACTAGAACTCATACGTATTACGGTAAAAATATTAAAATATACAACTTTAACAATAGGAAACAATATATTCACAATACATCTAAAACTTTAAAGTTCTAATAATCTAAAGCATTCACAATACATATAAAACTTTAAACTATTAATAATATAAAGCATTCACAATACATATAAAACTTTAAAGTTCTAATAATCTAAAGCATTCACAATATATATAAAACGACGGATATTAAAAATAATCTAAAGCATTCACAATACATATGAAACTTTAAAGTTCTAATAATCTAAAGCATTCACAATACATATAAAACTTTAAAGTTCTAATAATCTAAAGCATTCACAATACAATTTTAAACTTTAAACTATTATTAATCTTCGTCCCCATCATCATCACTGGACTCGAATTACTACAAAACTCGAGTTCTTCATCTTCGTCTTCGGACTACGATGAATCAAACTCGGTTCCTCTTCCTCTTCCTCTTCCTCTTCCTCTTCCTCTTCCTCTTCCTCTGATTCATCAATATCAATGTGCGCGAGATGACCCGAACGAGGCGGGAGTTGGCAAATTCACTGGTAAGATATCCTCCTCGGGTTCATCAACATTTTGAGGAATATGAGTGACATCATCTAATGGATGATTAGGCGATGAAACGTTAGGTGGCACTGGCATTTCAACCTCTTGATAGGGTGTTTCTAATGACGACTCTGTAGTTGTCGACGAGGGTAGGTTGTCAATCATGCTCCTAGCCTTGGTCATCCAAATGACCCACAATCCGTCATCGGGTCGCGGACGAGGGTAGGGAGTCATGTATACTGTTGTGCTTGAGATGCTAAGATGAAGACGTCGTCGCCATTATGTACGGGACGAGTCCTTTACATCGACGAGGTCAAATATGGGGTGCTTCTTAACACCTCGCACGACATCCCGCCAATCACAATTGAACAAGACAACACTTTGTTTCTACCGAAATACTCCACCTCGACTACTTCTTTCGGGACGCCATAATAATCATTCCCTATAAGCTTCACACCGCTATTCCACGTCAATTTAGAGCCCCGTAAGCTTTGGTATGAAACACATAGCCATTCACGAAATAATCGTTGTATAAATGAACGTTCAAGTACGGAGATGATGCTAAATGTCTTAACCTCGCGGCTTTGGCATCACCGGATGTTCGGCTATCTATAAGACAATATTGTAACCAATTTAATACAATTTTAAGATTGAATGTTTAAAGAAGTGTATAGAATAAATTTGAATGAAACGAAATATTTACATATTTCCTTAGCCGGTTTGGAAATTCTCTTCGTCCTAGTTGCGATGAGTTACGGAGATAAATCTGAGCTAAATCTTCAAACATTCTCAAGCAGTAGGGTTAAACAAGGCATTTCATATGCGGGTAATTAAACATGCATAATTTAATCGACGAGGCGTAAACATAACATCAATGACTTACTTGATATATTCCCCAACCTCGTCGCAGTTAAGAAGAACATACGTTTCGACCGCGGCAAACTCTTTAGCGGTTAACGTACGCGTACCAACCCGTTTGCCGAGCAACCGACCGGGGATGAAAATACGAGATGTTTCCCTTAGACGGAAAACCACCATCGTAATTGCGGCCAACCCTAGTCAATCTCGTATCAACATCGGGAGGAAAATATGTTCCGACAAAGGCAACAATCTCATCTATGATACTTGACCTCTGCGAAATTGAGGCCTCGACTACGGCCCTATTGCTCATCTTCCTTTTCAATTGGCCTAGATACCTAAAAGTCATTCGTAGATTAAAACATAAATAATGTTAAAGAAGGTATATTGTTAACGCTCAAATTATTTAGAAATAGAATAAATTCAATTACCTCTCAAATGGATACATCCATCTCGTATTGAACTGGACCACCGACTCTAGCTTCGTATGCCAAGTGGACCGGTAAATGCTCCATAGAATCAAAGAATGAAGGAGGAAATATCTTCTCAAGTTTGCACAAAGTCACTACGATGCTCTCCTCAAGCTTTTTCATGTGATCAACACGCGGTGTGGTCGATGTTAACGCTCGGAAAAACTCACTTAACTCTGTTAACGCCACCCGGATATTGTCGGGCAATAGACCCACGAGAGCAATCGGAAGTAGCCTATCCAAAGAAACGTGGCAATCGTGACTCTTCAAACCCCGCACTTTCCCCTCCTCTACATTGACACGATTACCAATGTTAGACGCGTAACCATCAGGAAGCCTTAAATCCTTGAGCCATTTCGGGAGGAGGAGCTTCTTTTCCTTTGTAAGCACGTATTGAGCCATCGGTCTAACTGGTTTACCATTGACGTATACCAAGTCTAAGGCCGGCCGCTTACAGATTTCCTTAAGGTCCTTTCGAGCTTTTTCGTTGTCTTTAGTTGTTCTCTTGAAATCCATCAACGTGTTAAAAACATTATCGAATACATTCTTCTCAATGTGCATCACGTCAAGGTTATGTCGAATGAGATTTGTTTTCCAGTATGGCAGCTCCCAAAATATACTCCTCTTGATCCAGTTATGGGTAGTCCCAAACCCTTGTATTTTGGTCTTCGAAAACTTTTTCCCCCACCGAGGATCGGGCAATGTAGATACCTTCTCATAGACCGTGTCACAACTTAAACGAATCGGGGCCTCATCATGGTCAATCTTGTTCTTTTTAAACGCATTCTTCTGGGTCCTGAATGGGTGGTCCTCCGGAAGAAATTGTCTATGGCAATCGAACCAACATGGCAATCGAACCAACATGTTCTAATTAATGTATCCCACTTCACTAAATTGGTATCATTGTTCAACAATCATAAAATGGTATTAAGCCATTAAACTCAATCCAGTTAATATGAACAAATTGAGCACCAGTTCTGGACTTCCAAAAAAATAGGTCTTGTTTTCAAGACACAATATAATGTGCAACCCCAAGGCCCAAACATTCAGCATTGGAGAAAAAGGTGATAACATTGTACATAGTATATCTAGAAAAAAAAAATAGGAAAGAGGTTGTTTTCATATCCAAACTCAAGTTCTTAACATTCACTTAGGCTTCAGCATCTACTATTACACAAACATAATTAACCATGTACATTTCATGCTGTAATCAGAAGTTCTTCTGTATAAATCTTATTCATCTCAAATACATAAATTTATTTACTAGAAGAAAATCTAATGACAACATGTGAATCCTTGATCATACAAACCAATCGTACAAAGAAATAAACAATAGAATGACGTAAATTCCAATCAATAAAGTAACATTCAATTAACAAGCACATATGTAAAATCCATCAAGTAGAAATTTAAGTCAAACGTAACATCTCCAAAGTAATGCAATAAAGATATTACTCAAGTCTTATCCAAAAGACCTAGTTAACAAAGGAGGACAATAAGCCAATATTCCGTAAAAAAAAACGAGAAAAACAAACCTAAGCAGTTAACCAATTTCTTGAAATTTCTTGAAATCGATAAATAAATAAATCATAAAAATCGATGAAGAGGGGAATCGAAATACCTGGTTGATGAATACAGAGAAGAGAGAGAAATTGACCGTGGAAGGAGGCGGACGGACCAACGGAGACGACGGTGTGAGACGGTGGAGAGGTGGACGGAACCCTAGATTGGCAAAAATACGTAACCCTAGATTGGCAAAAACCGCATCAAAGAATATAATTGATTAAAAAAGAATACAATCGAATGTAGTTTAACGAGGGGAAATCACGTACCTTGAAGAAGAGAGAGCTAGGATTGAGAAATTGGATCGCTTCGAGAGGGAGAGAGAGACGCAGATGGTGAAGACGGTGGAGATGGTGGACGGCGAAGGTTCGTCACGGCGGAGACGGTGGAGAGGTGGACGACGGCGGCGATTCTTCTTCTAGGTCGCAGAGAGAGCGGGAAGAGAGAGAAAGCGGGAAGAGAGAGAGAGGGAAATTGATACGTAATTGATATCGAGGGATTAAATGAGTTTTTATAATTTCCCCGGCCGACGGAATATTAGCCGCGCTAAATATTAATTATAGCGGCGGAAATTAAATTCCGACGCTATAATTAATATTTAGCGGCGGAATATTCCGTCATAAATCCGACAGCTAAACTATACGTACGCTCACCTGGATCGATGACATGGCACTCTCACCGACGGAAATTTCCGCCGCTGATTTTAAATTCAGCGACGGAAATTTCCGCCGCTATTATTAATAAATATAATTGTTTTCATTATATTTTTGAAAAAATAAATAAATCATTAATATTTATTAATTTTAATTTAATAAATATCATTATTTTTATTTATATAAAAATAAATAAATCATAATAATTTATGATATATTTATATAAAAATAAATAAATCATAAATATTAATTAATTTTAATTTTATAATGGCATTATTTTTATTTATATAAAATATGAAAGTTATTTTAAATTACTCTCAAAAAAATAAATATGAGTCAATAAATATTATTTTTGAAAAATTTTTAATTTAATAAATATCATTATTTTTATTTATATAAAAATAAATAAATCATAAATATTTATGATATTTTTGAAAAAATAAATAAATCATAAATATTAATTAATTTTAATTTTATAATGCCATTATTTTTATTTATATAAAATATGAAAGTTATTTTAAATTACTCTAAAAAAATAAATATGAGTCAATAAATATTATTTTTGAAAAATTTTTAATTTAATAAATATCATTATTTTTATTTATATAAAAATAAATAAATCATAAATATTTATGATATTTTTGAAAAAATAAATAAATCATAAATATTAATTAATTTTAATTTTATAATGCCATTATTTTTATACCCTATACCCTATACCCCTATACCCTATACCCTATACCCTATACCCTATACCCTATACCCTATACCCTATACCCTATACCCTATACCCTATACCCTATACCCCTATACCCTATACCCTATACCCTATACCCTATACCCTATACCCTATACCCTATACCCTATACCCTATACCCTATACCCTATACCCTATACCCTATACCCTATACCCTATACCCTATACCCTATACCCTATACCCTATACCCTATACCCTATACCCTATACCCTATACCCTATACCCTATACCCTATACCCTATACCCTATATCCTATACCCTATACCCTATACCCTATACCCTATACCCTATACCCTATACCCTATACCTATACCCTATACCCTATACCCTATACCCTATACCCTATACCCTATACCCTATACCCTATACCCTATACCCTATACCCTATACCCTATACCTATACCCTATACCCCTATACCCTATACCCTATACCCTATACCCTATACCCTATACCCTATACCCTATACCCTATACCCTATACCCCTATACCCTATACCCTATACCCCTATACCCTATACCCTATACACTATACCCTATACCCCTATACCCTATACCCTATACCCTATACCCTATACCCTATACCCTATACCCCTATACCCTATACCCTATACCCCTATACCCTATACCCCTATACCCTATAATTATACCCTATACCCTATACCCTATAATTCTATACCCTATACCCTATACCCCTATACCCTATACCCTATACCCTATACCCTATACCCTATACCCTATACCCCTATACCCTATACCCTATACCCCTATACCCTATACCCTATACCCTATACCCTATACCCCTATACCCTATACCCTATACACTATACCCTATACCCCTATACCCTATACCCTATACCCTATACCCTATACCCCTATACCCTATACCCTATACCCTATACCCTATACCCTATATCCTATACCCTATACCCTATACCCTATACCCCTATACCCTATACCCTATACCCTATACCCCTATACCCTATACCCTATACCCCTATACCCTATACCCTATACACTATACCCTATACCCCTATACCCTATACCCTATACCCTATACCCTATACCCTATACCCTATACCCTATACCCTATACCCTATAATTCCCTATACCCTATACCCTATACCCTATACCCTATACCCTATACTATACCCTATACCCTATACCCTATACACTATACCCTATACCCTATACACTATACCCTATACCCTATACCCTATACCCTATACCCTATACCCTATACCCCTATACCCTATACCCTATACCCTATACCCTATACCCTATACCCTATAACCTATACCCTATACCCCTATACCCTATACCCTATACCCTATACCCTATACCCTATACCCCTATACCCTATACCCTATACCCTATACCCTATACCCTATATCCTATACCCTATACCCTATACCCTATACCCTTATGCCTTACATACCTATACCCTATACCCTATACCTATACATACCCATACTTATACCCTATAATTCTATACCCTATACCCTATACCTATATTTGTGGGTGGTGGTTTGGTTTAGTGGTTGTAGGAATGTGGGTCTTAGTTTTGTGGTTTAGGTTTAGGCCCTAGCTTGGACTTTAGGGTTGTAGTGGTTTAGTGGTTTGGCTTAGGTTTAGGTTTGTGGCTAGTGTTGTTTGTGGCTTCAGTGAGTTAGTGGTTTGTGGTTGTGGTTTAGTGGTTTAGTGGTTTGTGGTTTAGGTTTTCGGGTTTAGGGTTTAGGTTTAGTGGTTTAGGGTCAGTTAGAAGTACTTATAATGGCATTAAAAATTAAAATTAATAAATATTTATGATTTATTTATTTTTTCAAAAATATCATAAATATTTATGATATTTTAATGTTTTTTAGTTTGTTATTTTTTGTTAATTAGTTCTAAAAATAAACAAAATTACATTTTGTTATCAAGAACGGAATTTTCCGTCACACATAAATAAAAAATATTAAATTATCACAAGGAAATATTCCGCTTCGGTGTTTAATAAAAAAAAAAAAAAAAAACATTTAATTTTCACCGTCTAAATATTCCGTCGGTGTAATATTTCAAAAAGAAAAATAAAAAATATTTTAATTTCACCGTCGGAATATTTCCGACGCCGATAAATAAAAAATAAAAATGATATATTTTCACCGGCGGAATATTTCCGCCGATAAAGATTTAGCGGCGGAATATTCCGTCGGTAAATCAACCGCCAAATTAGCGGCGGAAATAAACGAATATTCGAGGAATATTGCTTTTAGCGGCGTGAATTTAGCGGCGTGAATTAAATTCCGTCGCTAAATTTGACGCCAAAAATTTTCCGACGCTAAAGCCTATATTCCGCCGCTATTTAGCGACGGAATCTGCCCGTCTCTCGATAATTCCGTCGCTAAATGACTCGTTTCTGGTAGCGACAATGGATGATGATGATGACGACGAGAGTGAAGAGTCAATCGAGGCCCCAGAGATCCGAAACAATCTGGAACAATCATGCCGTAAATGAGCCCACGGGAGCCAGGCACAATGGCCGGTTATCGCAAGCGTTTACACGAAGAAACTTCGGAAGACGAATATGAGACCGAGGACATGAAGCGCCATGAAGTTTCATGGATCTCGAGCACGCGGATGTCTTAGAATTCAACACCGCCTACCATGCTTTGGGGGAAAGGGTTTTCGTGCGTCCGATCCAGCCGATAGTCGAAGATCCGATCGAAAGAGGAAAATTGACTCCCATCCGCCCAAATGAGAAAATAACCATGGTTAGATCAAATCCACCCCAACAAAGTAACACTCCTTGTCGTGGTTACCCAAGAAGAGGTCACCTTCCCCCGAATGTATGTCGCCTTTCGAGAAGTCCAAGAAACCGGCATGATACCGTATGCGCCTCCCACACGTAACGCTATAATTATCTCCAACTCGAGTATTACGTAAAGGAACCGTAATGGCCGCACTATACCGGGATGAAATCGAAAAGCCGCCGAGCCCCGACACAATTAGCGACTCTTGTTGCATGATAACTATGAGCAAGGCCGCGCCATGAGAGTGAATCGGAGGACGCCCCTAGCCTCATGGGCCATCCAAGGGGCAACAACACAACCCCGCACTCAAAAGCTCGCGACTTGGGAAGCAGCTTATAAGGGCCGCCCAGAAGGAGCCAAGATAGCCTTTGCAGCCCTCACCATCACTAGACTCCGTCGTAACCAGTGGGCTACATAGCCAAAAGGGCTCCCGTCGACCTTAGCAAAGATTGGAAGAAATCCAAATAAGAGACGATCGATGAGGAAGTTAACTCGTTGACCCAATCCGGCGTATCTTCCAAGGAAATCCCAAGGCGTATAAGAAGGCCACGATCAAACACCGAAAGAAGATCGCCGCCCCTACGCTAAGACACCGAAACTCCCGACTCGAAAAGAGGATCCCGTGCTCACCCAATTGAAGCAAACACAGCAAACATTTCCTCTCGGTCTCTACTCACCTCGTCCTATCCCCATAAGCCGAAGTTGGAAGAAAGTCTCGGCTCGCACTCTCGTGCCTATTGATGCTACTCCCGATGATGTGGTATGCCTAATTGGAAACATCCATTACGGGAATATAATCACTTTCACGATCTCGACTTCTCCTCAATTTGGGGCCGATCATAACGAGCCTCTCTTCATCACACAATTGGATGAACGACGCCTCCCTCGGGTCCTGGTTGATAATGGGTCCGGAATGAACATTCTTCCGGCAAAGATCATGAGCTTGCTTGATATCAAGACTACAGACTTGAAGCCTTCCTCCTCACAGCCAAAGCTTACGACTCAACATCTCGAGCAGCCCTGAGTCGCCACTTTGTGGACCTCCGGTTCTGGACGTAAATTGATACCTGTGGAATTCCAGTGTTATTGACATCCCGATTACTTTCAATGCCCCGTCGGGAAGACCTTGGCTCCATCAAGTCAAAGTGGGTCGCCTCAAGCCTCCACCAAAGGTGTGAAATTCGTCTCGAATGGGGATCCGACGACCATTTACGGAGATTTAGTCACTTTAGAGGGCACGTATACAGCGGAATACCTATTCTCGGAAATCAAACATGATGAGGAAGGTCTCATGCTAACAAAGCTTCACAATGAGCCTCCCAAAGCCCAAGTGTGCAACATAGATTTGACAATCACCCGGGATAAAATCCTCCTGGCCTTGAAAATGATGAGAAAAATGAGCTATCTACCTCGGCCTCTGGTCCTGGGAAACACCAACAAGGAACTCACAAACTCATCGAGGTGAAAGGACGTAATACTCGCCACGGCTCGGGATATGAGGCCTCCTCAAATGACACCGCAAAAGGAAAAAGATTTGAAGCCGCCACAGAAGGGTCCCGGTCGACGACCCTAAATCTCTCCCCTTCGCCCTAATTTGGCCGACTACTTTGTAAAGCGGTCCCACACAACCAGAAACATCACACAGCCCACTCCTACGGCAGGATGGCTAAGGCTACAGGATAGCCTCAACAAGTTTAGAGGAACCAAAGCCAACCCGGTCCGCAGAATGTTCCTGGACCTACCCAAGCTACCCGGGGCTACCACTACCATGAAGAGCGAGTATACCTTCGCAGGCGTGCCAAGCCTAGTGGAACAGTTCGAGAAACTCACAACCACAATTCCTACCGCCCCATGAAGGCCCGAAACCCGAATTCGAATTAACCGTGCCGAAAGCCAAAGCCACAGTGGTCTTTTTCGCATGATCGGGATGGCCCCATCACGCATGCAGCTTGTTCGGAGAAGAGATCCAGTGCCCTGATTGATTTCAGCTCGCTCAAAGAAATGGTAGCGATGATCGAAGGAACAGCCTCCCGAGTCACGAGGCCACCGACGCAATGCCGCTAAAGAATCGGGAAAACTCTCGTGCCCGTCCGCGACCAAAGAAGAAATGATCACCACGCCTGGATTGGTCACCCGTCCCTTTGTGTCAATCTAGGACAAGTCCTCCCAGTCTCTCTTTGTTAAGATCGAGTCTCTAGGGTCGTCCGATGGCCTTACGCCTGAAGACTACGAGTCTGTAGCAAGCGCTGTATTCCTTTTCGTTTTCAATGAAATGACGAACCTTTCTGAGTATCCCTTGATTGCCACTTTAACTAATGACAAAAAAAAACACCTAATAATAATTCATTAGATAAAGAAGCAGACACATTAAACGAAAAAAAAAAAAATCAAACAACAAAAAAAAAATCTTTAAGCAGGTTGTCCGGAAAGAGGAAAATCGAGCCCAAGCTGCCGAAGAGATTTTGACGAGTGTGAATTTGGGAACTGCGGAAGAGTCTAAAGAGACGCAGATTGGTGATTTCTTCAAAGGAACTGGAAAGGATGCTCTGCAAAGTCCTACAAAATCCTCAATTCAAAGAAAGTTGCCCTCTTCATCAAAGAGAACATCATATGCAGATACAGTTGCAACGAAATCATCTCGTATAATGGATCCCACTTCGGGCGGGAATGCGACAGTCACCGCGTAATTCCGAATAACCCGTCACAAGTCATCTCCTTACAGCTCCCAAACCAATCGGAGCCGTTGAGGCAAAGAAACAAGACTCTAGAAAATATCATCCGGAAAATGGTCAGTCCAAGGCGTGGTAGATTGGCCCGAGAAGCTACACTCGGCACTCGGGGCTACGTAACATCGCCGAACGGCAATCGGGGAAACACCGTTTGCCCTTACATACGGAATGGAAGCCGTACTCTCAATCGAGCCGGAAATCCCTTCGCTCCGTATACTACTGGAAAGCCGTATCAACGAGGTCGAATGGCTCCGCAGTCGCCATGATTAATTGGCCCTACTAGATGAACGCCGACCGAAGGCCATGGAACACATCCGAGCCTACCAGGAAGAATGGCCAGAGCCTTCGACAAGAAAGTAAAGCATCGGGAGATCCGAGAAGCGTGATCTCGTTTTGAAAGAAAAGCCCCTGGCCGTATCAACCCCTCGGCAAATGGGAGCCTCGTATGGGTCGGGCCATATGTCGTCCCGTAAGATCTTCTCCGAGGAGCCATGCAACTTGCGCACCTCGACGGAATCCCTTTGTACACCCAGTGAATGGTGACAAGCTGCGCAGATACTACGCGTAAAACAAAGAAAAAAAAGAGAAGAAGTCAAAAAAGAAAAAAGAGTGCTAAAAGAGTAATACCCAACTAGGTTGAAAACCCGAAAAGGGCGGCCTAGGTAAAAAACAGGGTTGCACCAAAAAAAAAAAACAAACAAAAAAAAAACAAACAAAAAAAAAACAACAAAAAAAAACAACAAAAAAAAAACAAAAAAAACAAAAAAAAACAACAACAAAAAAAAAAAATCAAAGTTGGAACTACGAAGACTCTCGAGCTCCTCAAAATGAGGGGAACGTAGGCAGCCGGAAACGGTTCGCTCTAAAGCACAAATAAAAGCCATAATTTGACATCAATACAATTGATCCGACCATGAAAGCGTCTAGAAAAACTCTAAAGCAATTCAAATATTCATTACAAATTAAAAGCTCTTTACGAGTCTAAGCCCGATTCATTCCTACAACCGGCAACCTCGCTAAAAGAAACTAAGATACATAATCAAACTAATGTGTCCGCCATGGCGACAAGAAAGGGATACTCTGAAACCTCGTAGTCACTCCAAGCCACTCGTATCGGCCTCTCCCCTCTTCTTCCCCCTTCGAGTCTTCTTTTCCGAACCGGAAAATGTCGGTCTTCCTCCTACCAAGCTCCTGGCATAGGAACGATCTATCAAACCACCTCCTGCCAGGGCCTTAGTAGCCCTAGCGTCATCTCTCATCTCCCGTAGCCTAGCCGGTAGCATAGGAGCCCTCCTCTCCCGTCTCGACGTAAGCCTCATAGTCGGCCACGCCGTCTCCGCTCCTATCATGAGGGCTTGGCCCTCGCCTCGGCCCTCCTCCCCTCGTAAAACAGCCAGTCCTCCGCACCCACAATGGCCTCACGCCGTCTCAAAATAGCCACCTCGAGTCTCTCCTGCATGCCTCTCATACCAATCCAGTGTACCAAGTGGTCAGAACACCGGCCTCTGACGCCCGAGAATAACCCGAGGAGGAAAGGCATCATACCTCCATGCTCGGGAAAGAAATGGAAACACCGAGGGATCATCCATAGAAACAGGAGCCACCACCCCGGCGGCTATATCATCAAAGTCCCCCAAAGGAACCTCGCTCCAAGCCAAACCTGTCTCTGTAACTAAAGCCGAATATAGAAGCCGGACTCGAGAAAGCCCCTAAGCATGACCACATGAGACCCATCCCGAAGCACTCGCGAGTCTCCATCCGCCAACAAGGCACCGACCATCTCGATATCTTCTCGTCCGGAGACCAGCCATCCAACGCTCCCACGAGCCCCGGTCATCAAAATCCACATCAACCCCTCCCGGCAAATGTCCAAGGCTTCGATCATGTCTGGAGTTTCCCGAAGAATCCCCAAACGCCTCCATCGCCCACATGGTCAAGAGGAACGGGCCGCCCCGCGCATATACCGTCTTCCCAGAGCCACTATCGAGAGCATGAAAAGTCTCTCCCAAAATCAAAGGAACGACATCTTCGCCCAGCGACAGCCGAACGACAACATCTAGCAAAGATCGATGGCAAATCCCAAAGGAATAGACCATGAACAGTGGTGCCAAACATACAAAGTGCAAAAGCATCCCAATAGGGCATCATCCAAGCCTAGGCCCCTAAATCCTGTCGGGAAGACCGAAATATCGAAATGATCGGGACCGCGGATCATACCTCGCGCTTTCCTCCGGGGAAAGATGAAGGAGGACGCACACCGTCAACAAAAGAAGCCCTCCGGCAAAGGAACCGCTATCTCTTCCACCTCCGGACCTCCAAGCAAGGCCCGAAATTCTTCGACAGTCGGAACAATCTCGTTGAAGGAAAGGCAAAAGACATGCCTTCTAGTGTCCCAAAATGAGGAAGAAGCCCTCAAAAGCTCATAATCCGAATCAATTCCTTGAGAGACCATAAGCACTTCACCTTGTACCTTTCTTCAAAGAAGGACCTCCTCTCATGCATGATCTCCCGGACCAATCCTTGAACTTGTTGAAGAATGACATTTGGGATTCTTGGGACAATTTTGATGGAGCTTTTCTAAAGTTTTCCATGGTTTTTCTCTCTTTCTCCCGAAAATGGCCGTTGGACCGGAGGTCAAGAGGATATTTGAATTTGAAATAAAGAGAGACCAGATTCAAGCAAAATTAAAGGACAATGTCGATGCAGACCCCATCCGCGCGGACATGATTGCTTTCCACCAAAAATCTGCAATGTCACCAAGCCGTTACACCAAAAGAGGAATATTCGTCCCTGCTTGCTCGAAACCCGTGCAAAAACCTCCCCAAACCACCCATATACCAAACACTAACACCCTTGCCAAAAAAAAAAACAAGGCTCATGCAACACTGCATTCATACTGCATTGCATTCATAAAATAAAATCCTAAATTATTACATTCCAAAAAAAAGAGTATGCATGAAAAAAAAACAAACAAACAAACATCAATAAAATCCTAAATTATTACATCCCAAAAAAAAAATGTGCATAAGCTGTACAAATCTCAATCTCAAATCTCAAATCTCAAAAAAAAAATCAATCGGAGTCTCTAGCGCCCGATGTCCGCCCCCGCCCTCTTGCGACTCGGGCCCGCTCTCCTCAGAGCCCCGAAAATCTCGGGCTCGAATCGTCCTCGCCTCTGCAAAGAGGCTCGTCAGACCAACCGGCACGCCCGATAGGGCAAGCCGAGATCTCGCGAAAAATCGTATCCGAAGGTGAAGGCGTCGACTCGGACGTACGAAGACGACCCACCATGCCGCCATACGTGTCCCCGCCCGTGTGGATCCCCGAGAATGACGTGATCCGAAGGCAGACCGCGCGGGGATCAAGGAGAGGAGACAGAGGAGTCTCCGAAGAAGTCTCTCGAGCGAATAGGGGAAGCCTCCCGTCTCGATGTGCGCCGGCCGTGGTCGCCTCGCTCTAGCTCGAGGAGCCCCGCAAGCGACCATCCTCCCGATGAATCTCTTAGCTCCGATCACTTGCTTCGTCGCCTTCTCGACGACCACCTCCGAAAACCGCACAAAAGCAAAAGCGTCAAAAAAGGAAGTGATGCTAAAGATGATGAAACAAAAGAAAGAAAGGAAGAGGCGTAAGCGTAAAAGCCATACCTTCATACCCTGACGAGGCCGGAAAGCTCGTGGAAGCCGCTCAGCCGAGGGATCTCGCACCCTCAATCGGACTCCCATCCCGGATATATGAAAAATCCGTCCGAGGGTACCGCGGATCCCAAGCCCCTCTCTATCCGTAACCCGAGGCATCCTCGCCTCCTCAAGACAATGTCGCATATGGCTCGCCGCCACGAAACCGAGAAGTGTCGGGGCCTGGCTCCTAATCATCCCAGTCACTGACCGATCACCGGTGCATCATATCGGCGGGAGGCTCCACCGGTGTCCTCAAAGGCGAGTTCACGCCATGCCGGCGCGTCACCCTCTCTCCTGCATAATATGCATCGCAGGTCGACCTCTCGTAATCCTCCGCCGCACACCCAAATCTCGCCGCCCTTCACCGCGCCACCTCGAAGCGATCCTGTGGGAAGAATATCATCCCCTCATCCGTCTCGGCCTCCGTCAAAGGAAGGCAATCCGCGTACACTCGAGAGTCGTACGCCCCCGGAGCTTATCTTCTCCCGGCATGCTGGGACCAAGATCGCATAGCCGGATACGCCCGACGTACTCCGCATACTGCCGCCACATCGTGACGTGAAAACTCCAACGCCCATACCCGCGAAAGGTAAAAATCCAATCAATCCAAAGGCAAAAGAAAAGTGTGTGCTCAAAAAAAAAAAGAGGGAGAGGAAAGCAAAAAGAGAGCTTATACCTCCAGTGGCAAACTCAAAGCAAGACAAAGGAGCTCACAAATTTCCTTCCTTGTACCTATCAAGAGCAAAGTAAAGCTCGCCACCCGGCCTCTCCCCACGAGACATCTCCTACCGTCTCCATGTCCTCCAAGGACCTCAACAAGGCAAAGACTCGCCGTCCCTCAAAGATGTCCAAAGAGCGTGCTCGAAAAGGCAAACCACAAGAAGGCCCTAGCGATCCGGCTCAGCGCCTATCCTCTCCTCCCCACCTCATAGCTCACGATGGTCTCCACAATCTTACCGTAGACCACCGCATACCCATCCCCATCCCCTTTGGGAATAGGGAAAATCCTTAAGAGCCTCGCAGATCCGCATCGTCGTAGCCATCCTCGCCACTCAATGCTTCCGCGCCCATTGAAGGACGTGCCCGTGATCGCAACAGACAGACCGGGAGGGCGTAACCGTAGCCTCGCCTGTAAGAAGTGAAAGGTGTGGGTCGCATCCCACCAATGCCGCGCCAAAGCAAACATCGTGCTCCTTGCTCTTAGGGGTGGAACTTGACCACCCCCCTCAAGCACTCGACAAACTCCCAAAGCCCCGTCTCAACAACAACTGCCTCTTGACTCGCAAAGCTCCTCGGCCCGCATTCTAAGCCGATCCCACAAGTCAACCACGGACTCCACCGATCCTCGAGTCTTCATTTTGTTCACCGCTCCGTCACAAAACGGTTTCCGCCCGCAAAAAAAAAAAAGAGAGAAAAAATGTCAAAAAAAAAATTGCATTTGCATTTGCACAAAAAAGAGCATACACATGCATTAAAAAAAAAAAAGAAAATTTCGCAAGATAACGGCATGCAATAGACATAGCCCCATTTTTCTCACGTAAAAGACAAGCTTTTCAAAGAAATCCCATTCAACAATTTTCAATAAAAAAATGCATACATGCATATCCTACAAGAAGTCGGGACGGAAATAAAAACTCCGTCCCATTTTCAAAAAAAAATGCATACATGCATATCATCCATCTTACATGCAACGGGAGGAAAATCCGTCCCACTTTTCAAAAATAAAAATCCTAAACATACATACATCTCATATTGGCAAAATGCCCATTCTTTCCAAACAAAATGCATGCATTGCATCATTCATCAATATCAATATTCAATTTCAAAAAAATCATCATCACAATTTTCGAATTTTCACATGCAATTTTCGGATACAAAAAATGGCGAAAAGGCCAATTCTTTCTCCAAGCAAAATGCATATTTCGACACCCGCATAATCATTGCAACATGCAAAGCATCAAAATCAAGATTCAAAGCCAAGAACATCAATCATTCGAATTTTCAAAAAAAAAATTCAAAATCACCCAAAATTCAAATTTCAAGCAAGAAATCAACAAAGGGATCAAAGGGTTTCAAAGTATACCGCTCGAGATTCGAAACCGAAGCCCAATGTCGCCAAGCACGGGTAATGCTCCTCCGCAACCGATTGCGAAAGATTGTAATGCCTCCTCATCCGACGAGCTCCAATCGTCTCTCCGCCACCGGCCACGCCCCGGCCTTGAAAAGCACCTTCCCGTGTTCCATTGCTCAAAAAATCGAAGAAATCGGAAGATTTTTGAAGCTTTTCTTGGCCAACAATGGCGATTTCGGTTTTTCTCTCTCTCTCTCTCTCTCTCGTAATTTTCTCAAAAACAGAATGGGGAAGAGGGAAGGGGCGGCCCTCATTTAAAACCCCGGGAACACGCTCCTATCCGCGCGGATAGGGATTGCTGTAAGGGTCAAAATGACCCTTTTGCCCCTTAAAATTTCAAGTGTGACTCGCAATCCGCCCCAACTTGACAGAAAGTTAACCAAAGTTAACCAAAGTCACCTCTTTGTCAAGAAAATCATTCCCGGCAAGTGAAAAAAACGTAAGACCGGGTGCCCGAGAAAGATAACGAGATCCCGTATCTTCATCAAAATCATTCTGCAAAGAAACGTAAGACCGATTTTCCCCGAGAAAGATAACGAGATCCCGTATCTTTCATCAAAATCCTTCCTGCTAGCAAGAAACGTAAGACCGAGTGCCCCGAGAAAGATAACGAAATCCGTATCTTTCATCAAAATCCTTCCCTGCAAGAAAACGTAAGACCGAGTGCCCCGAGAAAGATAACGAAATCCCGTATCTTTCATCAAAATCATTCCCTAGCCAAACGTAAGACCGAGTGCTGCCCCGAGAAAGATAACGAGATCCCGCATCTTTCATCAAAATCATCAAAGAAACGTAAGACCGATTTCCCCGAGAAAGATAACGAGATCCCGTATCTTTCATCAAAATCCTTCCCTAAGCAAAACGTAAGACCGATTTCCCGAGAAAGATAACGAGATCCCGTATCTTTCATCAAAATCCTTCCTCTGCAGAAACGTAAGACCGAGTGCCCCGAGAAAGATAACGGATCCCGTATCTTTCATCAAAATCATTCCAACGGAAGCCAAACGTAAGACCGGAGTGCCCCGAGAAAGATAACGAGATCTCGTATCTTTCATCAAAATCCTTCCCCTGGCAAGAAACGTAAGACCGATCTCCCCGAGAAAGATAACGAAATCCCGTATCTTTCATCAAAATCCTTCAACCGCAGCAACAAACGTAAGACCGAGTGCCCCGAGAAAGATAACGGATCTCGCATCTTCATCAAAATCCTTCCCTAAGCAAAGAAAACGTAAGACCGATGCTCCCCGAGAAAGATAACGAAATCCCGTATCTTTCATCAAAATCATTCCGCTAAGAAACGTAAGACCGATCTCCCGAGAAAGATAACGAGATCCCGTATCTTTCATCAAAATCATTCCCAAGAAAAACGTAAGACCGAGTGCCCCGAGAAAGATAACGAGATCCCGTATCTTCATCAAAATCCCTTCCCTAAGCAAGAAACGTAAGACCGAGTGCCCCGAGAAAGATAACGAGATCCCGTATCTTTCATCAAAATCATACCTCCCATAGCCAAACGTAAGACCGAGTGCCCCGAGAAAGATAACGAGATCCCGTATCTTTCATCAAAATCCTTCCCTAAGCAAAACGTAAGACCGAGTGCCCCGAGAAAGATAACGAGATCCCGTATCTTTCATCAAAATTACCTTCCCTAGTCAAACGTAAGACCGAGTGCCCCGAGAAAGATAACGGATCCCGTATCTTTCATCAAAATCCTTCCCTGCAAAGAAAAACGTAAGACCGAGTGCCCCGAGAAAGATAACGAGATCCCGTATCTTTCATCAAAATCACCCCCTAATAAACGTAAGACCGATCTCCCGAGAAAGATAACGAGATCTCGTATCTTCATCAAAATCATTCCCTATAGCCAAACGTAAGACCGATTTCCCCGAGAAAGATAACGAGATCCCGTATCTTTCATCAAAATCATCCAAACGGCAGCCAAACGTAAGACCGATTTCCTGCACGAATACGTCTCGATTTTCCCAAAGAAAGGCTAACGAAATCCCCAAAGAAAGTTAACGGAATCCCAAAAGCCAACGGAAATCTCGAGTAGAACTCGAACTACGAAAGGGCTTCGATTCCCACTAGGGATACGTGAGGTAGCCTATCATTAGGTCCAAACCCCTCGACCAAAACGGTCACCCTCTCCTTCTAAAGCAGACCTAAGTCCACCGAAAGGCCATTTCAAAATTAAGGTCCGAGGCGCCTAAAAAGCCATCATCATCAAGGTCCGAGGCACCTAAAACGCCATCTCCAAGGTCCGAGGCACCTAAAACGCCATCTCCAAGGTTCGAGGCACCAAAAAGCCATCATCTTCAAGGTTCGAGGCACCTAAAACGCCATCTCCAAGGTCCGAGGCACCTAAAATGCCATCGTCAAGGTTCGAGGCACCTAAAACGCCATCTCCAAGGTTCGAGGCACCTAAAACGCCATCTCCAAGGTTTGAGGCACCTAAGACGCTATCACTAGGAAAACGATAAATCACAAAATCCCCAATAGAAATGGTAGCGGATAACCATCGACCGAAAATGGTCATTCCTATCCCCACAGAGCGATAGCCATCGTGACCGAAAATGGTCATCTCTTATCCCCAAAGCAGAAGTTTCTTTCCAAAGCAACCGACCGTAGAACTCGCTCATCGTGCCCGAGGCACCTAAAACGCCATCATCTCTGTGGTCAAAGACCCGAACTACGATCGGCTTCGATTCCCATTCGGGATACGTAGGTAGCCTATCGCTAGGTTCACCCACCCGATCACTCGATCATCCCGCCAAATATGGAGCCTGCATTTTATCGACGACCCCGCTTCCTTCGAAAAGCGCCGTCGCCGAGGGGCTACTGTAAGTGCTCCAATTTGAGCTTGTTAGAATTTTCGTTAGAAAATTAACAAAAGTTATAACATTTCTAACAATTCCTAACAATCCTAACATTTCTAACAAAGTGAGGGTTTAAGGTTAAACCTCAAAAAGAATCTCAAAAAGTAAAACAAAAGGAATAAAACCACAAATAGAAATGGCTGTGAATAATAAACTGGCTGTTAATTTGAAATTTCAAAAAGATTATTCCTCTTGTCCAAAGCCGGAGCCGCATTTAATGAACAAAGGCACGCCGAAGGATCCTATCCGCGCGGATAAGTTTGTCATCTTTCAGAGGGCTATAAATTGAGCCCTCCAAATACAAAAAATAAGGAGGAACAACACCAATTGCACCGAACCTCAAGGCGAAATATAGAGAGAAAACAAAGGAGAATTCTTCAAGAATTGTCACCATTTTCTCTCCAATCTTTCCCAACTCACACTCATCCACTCACTCTCATACTTAAGCCTTAAACACTCATACACTCAAGCCAAAAACTCAAGAACACAAGGAAGATTGGTAAACCCTCCTTCTCCTTACCCTAAACTCCAACCATGCATGCATTTGCAAACTACAAAATGTAGTTCTTTCATCTTCTTGCTTTAGATCTAAGAAGATCACCATGGAAGACCATCTCCATGGATGATCTTCTACAAAGATCAAAATTATTTTCAAGTTCTCTTACTTTCTTGCAAAGAAAACTCATTTTCAAAACCCTAAAACCATTTTCAAGCATAAAATCTCATTTTCAAAGGATAAAAATCCCCTCCCCAAGCAAATGAAATGCTTAGTCCTAATGTACTTAAGGATGGTTTGGTATAGTTGATTCACCACTAAAATGTCAAGTGATCACTAACCAAAAACCTAGGGAAATGGGGACAAGCATGGATGCAAAACCCCCTTAAAATCATATTTTCTTCTTTTTTCTTGGAGAAGTTGCTGGTCCAGTAGCAATTTTCTTCTCAGACCTCAGTCCATGGTCTAATTTTTTGGACACAGATAAATGTGGGAATTTGGTGTTGACTACAAAACACTTTTTGTAGCCAACATCCAGATCTTTCCATACATATTTTTACTTTATTTTTTGGGTGAGTAAAACTCCTCTTTTCAAATTTTCTTTTCAGAGGCTAGTTCATCAGCTTCTGGGAATCCAGATCTCATAATCTGAGGTTTCCAGAAGGTTTTGACTCTCAAATCTTCTCCAAAATGGAAAATTCCTTCGCACAAATCTTATT